>ML779673.1:825462-848587 GCA_009831015.1 Picea engelmannii
AAATTGGATATCAAACCCATCAAAGAGGAAATGAATAAGCTAATTGAATTGGACCATGAGCGTAATACAAGAGCCTTGAACCTCATAATTTTTGGTATAAAAGAACAACAAGAGGAGTATACACTAGTTATAGTAAAAGAAGAATTAAATAATAAATCACAAATTGATACAACTTACCTCATAGAAGCAAAGAGGCTAGGAAAAATAATTGATCACAAAGATAGGTTGATCTGTGTCAAAGTAATTTGTAATGACCATAAATATAACATGCTTAGTAAATCTTTGAGCTTAAATGGGTCAAGAATATTTATAAATGAAGACCTCATTCCCGAAGACCAAGTTGAATTAAGGAAGGAAGTTCAAAAGGTAAAATAAGCGATGAGAGAAGGAAAACAAGCAATGATTAGAAATTGAAAAGCTATTGTTAGGGATATAGACTAGAAGGATAATAATAAATAGGAATTTGGGACACTCATGATTCTTTTTTGGAATTACCATGGCTTTCCATGACGCAAAGGTCCTATAATAATTTGGATCCTGAGTGATATTGATATTATTTGTCTAGTTGAAACTTGGGAACATGAAGAGTCTAAGGTCCCTAACATAGAATGATTTGTCTTGTGGTCGACATGGAACAAAAAGTCCCACTGTAGAAGGATAGGAGGCATAGCTTCTTATATTAGAAAGAGCATTTCTCCTCACATTCAACTTCATAAGATCAACCCTCTCAATTAGTACATTTGGATAGAAATATCAGACACCAATGCTAAGAAGATGTAATAGCAATTTGCTATTTTGCACCTATTAATTCTACTTTTTAGAAGAAAAACAATCTAGATAGCAATTGTTCCTATAATAATTTAGAACATGATATTTATAGTTTGAAAAATGAAGATAATATCCTCCTACTAGGAGACTTTAATGCTAGGATTACAACTAAACAAGCTACTCTTTTAAGAATCGATTCAAACCATAATCCTTTATGGTTAGATGAGGACCTTGTTTTATCTAATAGCTACAAAGAAGCTATGAAGACATAATTGAGAATTTGTTTGGTACTGAGTTGGTCAAGCTCTGTAGCTCTCAAAACCTCATAATTTACAATGGAGTAATGAAGTGGCCAAACTCCAACCACATGACTTGTATTCATGGGCTAGGTAGTAGTGTCATAGATTATGTGATATCTAATATCCTTGTTTCCAACCAAATAACAACTTTTTACCTTTTAAATGACCATGAACCCGACTCTGATCATAAACCTTTAACCCTAACTCTAAACTTTGCCATGCATAGGAGCACCATTGAAGAGAATTCTGATAATAAAAAACAATTACGCTTTGAAAAAAATAAATTTGACCTCTTCTTAAAGGATTTAAATAATAAATTACATCTCCTAACTTATAAGGACAACATTGAAGAACTCTATCATAATTTTACAACTACCCTTTCCACTTCTATTAACAAGTTTTTTTTCGAGCTGTCCTATAAAAATAATAATAGAACGACTAGCCCTTGGTATGATGAAGAATGTAAAATTGCTAGGAAATCTATTAGGGATGCTTCTAATGAGTCCTTAAAACTTGATAAGATCAATACATACAAATCCCTAATTAAAAGAAAAAAAAGGTATTGTATATTAATAAAAGGCAAGAGCAACTTTCAAAACTATCTAAGCTGAATCCTAAAGAAGTTCTAGAGCCAAATTCTAAATCGCAATACTAAAAAAAATAATATAATTCCCTCAAGGGACTGTAATTCCTACCTTAAAAGTATTTACAAGTTCCCTAATGCCATGGAAACCATTCCTATTATCCCTATAGAGGATGAAATTTGTATTTAGATAACATAGAATTCGAGGTTAACCGGCTTGCAAATGGGAAAGCTAAGGACATTGAAGGCTACCAAGCTGAAATTTTTAAAATGGGAGGGCCTATCCTTATCCCTCACATACACAAGCTCTTCAATTTAGTAGTCAAGCAGGGCTTCCCTAAACCCTGAATGCAAAGCCTCATTGTTCCTATTTTTAAAAATGGCGATAGAAACATTCCCTTTAATTATAGGACCATTATGATTAGCCTGATTTTAGCCAAGCTTTATGGAATTATTTTGGAAAAGAAGATTAGCCTTTGGCTAGAAAGTCACAGTAAAAGAGCTAAAGGATAGGATGAGTTTAAGAGATATCATTCAACTGTGGACCATCTTGTTACCTTTAGGATCATTGAAGAGGAGTTCTGCAATACTAAAACCAATCATTTTTGTTGTTTTATTGACTTTAGAAAATCTTTTGACATGGTTCCTAGGAAAAACCTTTGGAATAGGTTGGAAGCGATAAAAGTGCCTCTCGAGTTGAGGGTTGTTGCAATAAGGATGTATGAGAATGTTATTGCTAAGTTTAAAAACATTGAGGGCTGGTCGAAAGATATTAATTACATATTGGAGTTAAATAAGGTTGTCCCTTGTCCCCTACCCTTTTTGGAATATACATTGACAAGTTAGAAGAATGCTTGGAAAAAGCAGGTTGTGTCGGCCCTACTCTCACTGGTATAGTCATCGATATTCTTCTTTATGATGATGATATCGTTCTGATGACCAGGAGTCCCCATGATATTGAAAACCAACTAAGAATCCTCAAGGATTTTTTCTCCAATATGGGTATGACTATTAATATTGATAAGACTAAGGTCCTGATGATTAAATCCAATAAAATCAATTATGAAACCTCCGTATATGACAACAACAACTTGGAGGAAGTGACTTCATACAAATATATTGGAATCGATATTCACCACAAGCTCAACTGGAATTATAGCATTGAGAAAAGGATTATTGGGTGATGGAAAGCTTATTATGGGCTTGAAAACAATTGTAAATCAACTAATCTTTAGATTTGGGATAAGAAGAAACTCCTCTTTGAGACTCTCATTACACCTGTTATTCTTTATGGATGTGAAGTCTGGGGTTGTAGTATCTCTCGTGAATTCTGGAGAAAGATAGAGAAAATACAAAAGAATTTTATAACCTATAATCTCAAAATTAAAGGAAATACACCCTATCCCATCCTCCTCTTAGAAACAAACCTCTCCCCCATTGAGAGAACGACTATGACTAGGTACCTAATGTATAAGAACTAGTTAAACAACATGGAAGACAAGATGCTTCCTAAAATTGCTTCAAATTCGAGTCATAACCACCATCGACTCAAGCGAGGATGGCATAAAGATGTCCGATCTTGGCTAAACTATCGGGGAATCATGGAAGACACCATTTTGCAGAATAAAAACACTATTAAAAATATCATCATATCAAAATTTAAGGAGAAAATGTGGTGTGATAAAGAGTTAGAGGAAAAAATAAAATTAAGGTATTATAAGGATGTAATCAACCCTAATCTATAAGATCAAAATTATCTATCTGTTTTGACAAGTGTAAAGAAAAAATTAAGCATTGCCAAGATAAGAACAAATTCTCACGATCTCCATAGTGAAACTGGGCATTGGTCAATTCCTAAAACGTCTTGGGATGAAAGAGTGTGCCACCTTTGTGACACTAAGAAGGTTGAAGATGAAAAACACTTTCTCTTAGATTGTCCATCCTATACCCAGATTAGATCTCATTTTCAAAATATTTGTCACACTACCGACCTTCCTAACCTCTTAACTCAACAAAAATATGATGATCTTGGAAAGCTTCTCTTAATGCTTTTCGAGCACATAAATCAAATTCTAAAACATCGCAAGTAATCACTTACCCTCTTAAGGTCTAATAGACCAATTTGATCTTAGTGGACGTTAATCATTATCATCATTATAATCATAAAATAAAATTTTAAAACATAAAAAAATAAAGGTATATAATTTGTTGGTAAAAACAAAGTTTTTTTTTAAACTAATTAAATTTATAATTTAAGTTGATTATTCATTAACCATTAAATTATAATAAATCTACTATTTTAAAATTATATATATATAATTATATTATTTATTTTTTCAAAATATATTGATGTATAATTAAACAAATAATTTAAAAAATTTAAAAATTATATATAATAAAAATGATTAATAAACCAAACACACCATTAATTTATAATTAGTCGTTATTTTTCACCTAATTTCTTTATCTTTTAAGATCAAAATCATCGTATCAAATTATTGATTGATATAAACTTGAAGCACATTAAACCTTTCATTCGAGACATTCTCTCTCAAACATTGGTGTAATTACGCCGAAAGGCGTATACCTATTGGAGATGGGCACAATTAATCATCTTTTAATCTAAAATTCTAATCTGATGGCTAACAATTGAAGATGTTGGCATATTCTTAGTCGTCCTCCCAAATCAATGAATGTGATTTACTCTTCATAACTTCCTTGTATTTTTGAATGCATCAGTTAACCTGTTTACCTTTTAATATTTACCTAATCATATTAAGAAATTACTGTACCATCATATGATTGCCACGTTTAACTGATTAACCTTTGGAATTACCACATTTGAAATTAACTTTTAGATTTCCTCAGCTCTATGTGCATTTCAACTGTCAGTGCGTTTTAGCTGTCCGAGAGGAAGCTTTGGCATGGCCTTTCGGCGTTCACCAATCACTTTGCAACTATGCTAGTTTAATAGTACAATCGGCTTTAACATAATTATAGTAAACAAGACGATGTCATTCTAGTTATGAGGTTTTTGAATAAACAAAGAAATGAAGAAGACGATTTTTTAAAGATATTTTTCATGTCTACATCTTGATCTAATGAAAATAAATGATGATGTGGTCTTGTAAAAACTTTGAATATTAATTAAATTTAGAATTTGATAAATTAATTAAATTATTTATTTTATTTGATTGACTTAGAAAAATGAAATAATAAATATGATGGGATGAATGATGATCAAAACACTTATCAACATAATGTGCATAATGATTATCATAGTATAAAATGGATGGATAATGATTAATGCATCGACCATTTTTACCATATATGGATTGTCAGGCCCACATAAAAAAATGGATGATGATAAATGCATCAACCATTTCTACCCTATATGGATGTCCACATCAAAAGTCCAAACATAGATGTTTGGACCATCTTAATTTAGGCTTATAAAAAGTAGGAGATATCACTACCCAAGGGGTCTTCATTGCAAGTTTTGGTGCTTAGTGATAATGTGTGATGGGTTTTATTAAATGACGTATGCACTAGTATTTACCATTTCACAAAAATTGAAATACATACATAAATAATTAAAAATAATCAATTTTTTTTTAAATTCAAACCAACAAAAAAATATACTAAATAAATTGTCATAATTAAATGTAAAAGTGTTTTTAAATTATTTGTCTTAATGTACACATCAATTTAACAACAAAATTTATTTATTTTTAATGTAAAAATCAATTTAATAATAAAAAGTGATAAAGAAATGATCAATTTAATAACACAAAGTCATAAAGAAATGACCAATTCAATTTAGTAGTGAATTAATCTAGATTGAATTATTATATTATGTGTCATCTATCTTGTAGAGTAAAAACAAATAGAGGAATCAACTTGCAGGGTCATTTTAGTGGTAGGTCTCAATTTGGAAAATTGGGGTCTGGAACTTTCCAAAGTCATTTTGAGGCATTAAACAACCTTTTTTTGGGTTTTGTTGTTTAGAAGGAAATGAAAACATAGATTTATAATATTAACACAAAGATACAATGAACAATAACATAGATACAGTAAAACTTGACTTCTATTAAATAATAAATATGTTGAAAACTATAAAATGCAGACTGAAAACAAGCTTGCTAGAATGGTGACAACTATCTCTGAGAAGAGATGTGACAGTTACGCTCATTCGCAAGAAGATTTGTACGATGAGGCTTTGAAGGAATTTTTACAATAAACTTGGATTCCAAAACCCTAGACATCCAAAAACCTAACCTAGGAGATGAAGCACCAAAAGTCATGTGCGCTCCGTTGGTCGGGTAAGTTAGTACATCAACTTCCCAGGGTCGTAACGTTTTCATACGATCTCCGTTTAGGGAGCATAATAGCTCGTTGGAAAGGTCTTGATGAGGAGCTTCATTTAGAGGGATCAATCATATATTTTTGCTATGGTTGGGGTGCCTGATCGTGAAAAAAGCGCCGTTTAGGCCCTCAAAATGGCCCCAGAAGTTTGGGACTCAAAAAACTATTAAAAATAGTAAGATTCCAAAAAACTGTTTTGAGCTAGTTGGAATAGGTGGGTCACCACTAAGATCCTCCTGGATCAATCCTCCCCCCCTAGGAATCAATGGTCTCCATTGCGTTGAGTTCCCCCTGTTATCCTCCACAGTGGCCCAAGGCTGAGAACGGAAATCGATGGAGCTAACCTCGAACCACTTAGGATTTGGTAGCTAGCCCTACCAAATCAAAGAGGGATCTCTCTATGATCTTACATTCAAAATATAACTGAAGAGGGTAAAAGGATATTAGGATAGGTCTGAGCTCTAGGGTTTTAGTTGGATCAAGAAGATGAAATCGAGGAGCTAGGTATGGACTTCAAATGATGAGTTGTAGGGATATATAGGAGCAAGGTAGGTATGCATTAGTGACACTATGGGGTTTTTCGTTGATGTTATAGGGTTGAAATAGTATAATATCAAAATGAGCACAGGTTATGTGAATTCATTTTGATAGAAGAAAGAAACACATGCATGAAAATCTCTTAAAAATAGAGCATATAATTATGAATTTTGTTTAAAGACTTTACAGATAGTCACAAGAAAGAAATTAAAATGGTAAAATGAATACATATGTATTACGTTTGCTGATAAAACATAGAAAAAACATTGGCAATGCACATACCACAGGAATTCCTAAATAATAGCTGCAACTTTGCTTTTTTATTTACTGTCAAAATGGTACACTAGCTTCTAGCTTTTTACTCTCTGATGTCCCGCCTTGAATCTGACTGAAAACTAGATACATATAGAAGGAAAATAACTTTCCTCATCCAAAGGGTCAAATCCTACCTCTTAGGAACTGATTACAAGATTCTCTCTAACCATGCCAAAAGTTAGGGAGGTTAGAAACCAACTCCTTGTTTAGACTCAACTGACTTAGTTGACTTTCCCAAACATTAATTATCACAAAGTTTACATGGAATGAATTTAACCATCATTATTATACTCAATTAAATCAAGAAAACTCTCATCGTGACAAATTACATCAATAAATTTTGAGTTTGACTCACAAAACTAGAAATCTGGGCTTTTTCTTAGAAGCGCAGTGTGGTTATGCAGAAGCACAACGTGCAGGACAAAAGTGTAGCGTGGTATTGGAGGATCCCTATCTCTTTAACCATAACACTTTTTACAAAACTGGGAGTGTTGTTTGTAGATAAGGTTGTTTTGAATAAAAACCTCTTTGATTTTTGTAAAATTAATTCCCATATTCTTGGAATATGTGCCACAAAAGAATGACTAAAACAAACAATTAAATTGGAGAATTTGATTTTCTAAAATAGGCTTCCAAAAAAGTTTGAATATCTCCCAATTCATGAAACCTGTGTAGAAATGGAAGGAGGTTATTGTGATTGGGTCTGTCCTTAACAAAAACCTCCTTTTTTTTCTAGAATTCATCTTCATTTGATTAAAAACCTCTTTTGAAAATGATGACCAAAACATAGTCAAATGTGCAGTGAGTTTCAAAAGAAGTGCAACGTGGTCTTTGAGAGGGTGTTTGGAGGCCTTCCCAGAGGATTTTTGGTATGCAAGTGGTATGGTTGGAAAGCGTACGATTTCTGCTACACAATGGAGTCATCAAGAACTACAAAAACCTTTTCCAAACCCTTGAAAAGATGACTTGAATTCAAGTTGTCCAAAAGTGCAGGAACCCTCCTATAACAACTGTATCTTGGGAATTTATCTCAAATCATAAAACCTGTGCATACACGAAAGGAGGTTTTTGTTCCTTGGTCTATTATTGAAAAACACGTCTTTCATTTTTGTCAAATTCATCTTCCTTATTTCAAAAACTAATTTTGAAGTAGAACTGTCCTTGTGTGCAATGTAAACCCTAGGCAACCCACATCTTAAAATGATTTCTTGACGAAATATGAAGCCATGATTTATTGGAATTTGGTGGGATCATACCTGGAAACTTTCCCTCCCTTATTGTACTTTTTCTTCTCAGTGTCATTGTTTCCAGTTTCCATGATTAAAACCTTAGCTGAGTGGGAAGGAAAGGGACAGGGTACGACTGTGAAAATAGGGGATAAGGGACAATCTTGTAGATGGAGGGAAATGAAGGGAGTAGTAATATACCTATACACACTAACTAGTGACCAAATTTTTATTTGAAAACCTATTGAAAACATAAAAATTTGACCTAATACCCTATCAACAACTTGAAAGAGTAAATTTGACCACTGGTGACTGACAGGACAGACAGACAGTAACATGGGATCCAAATGGGGATGACAACTCCTTTAGGAGGTGTTAAGAACAATGTAGACTAG
Source organism: Picea engelmannii (assembly GCA_009831015.1). NCBI lineage: Eukaryota > Viridiplantae > Streptophyta > Pinopsida > Pinales > Pinaceae > Picea > Picea engelmannii. The sequence goes on from ML779673.1 coordinate 833,951, forward strand.
GTAGCCTTATCCATTGGGCATGGAATCAAAATAAAATACTGGACACTCAAAGCTGAAATGACTTAACAAACTTTTTGAAACAATAACTAATCAAAGAAACCTTATGGCCTTCACCTCAGGCTTCAATCTTCCATGACAACTCCTTCACACTCTTGGAAACAAAATAAACTAATAATATCACATCCCTAACTGAATAAATTCTTTCCCAATGAGATTATTTATGTACATACCAATCTATCCTAATAGCTGAGAACCAAATGCTTGATTCAAGCAATATGAAATCTCCAATATAACCAATCAAATAGTTGATCCAATACCTGAGTTCCTTGACTGTGTTTAAGAAGAATCAAAACTGGAACATGTAAGGGCAATGGAAAAAGATTGTAGACTTGGTATTCACAGTAGAAACATAATCAGAACTTTGTAGTGAACAATCCCTCCATGTAGACAACTATGGGATCATGGAAGACATGAATTATTGGTTGATCTTCAAAGTGTTTTGAAAATTGATCATCATGCTTGGACAATTCATAACTTCTTTCTTGTCCATTATACAGTTTGAGTTGTGAGTCATCAAACCCATTCTCAAAAGATTTCTTGATTCCAATATCAAAAGGAAGCACTACCACTTCTTGTTTCAGCTGACAAAGGTTCTCAAAGGATTGATTTTGACATTGAAAGTAGTGGGATTGAATTTGAACTTCTAAGGCTTGAAGATATTTCTTAATTTTATTAACAAATTCTTCTAAAAAAATGGTCTTAGTTTCAAAGCTATATTTGCATGACTTTAAATAGATAGAAAAAAACTTTGGAAAAGCTTTATCAATTTGATAATCCTCAAACCTATCCCAATACTCTTTAAAACCATCAATAGAAACAAGATCTTCTACATATCCTGTCATTGTGATCAATTAGGTCATTGGATCTGCCATTAAGCTCCGAGTTATTTTGATAGTGGAGTCACCATGAATGTTTTGAACTTTGGGTTGTCTAAAAATGGAGTCGCCAGGTGAATGGTTTCATCCTTCCCGTGTTTGATCATTGTCCACCATTAACAATCAGATATGCAACTTGAACAATCTTTCCCGGAGAAGATGAAAACTTTCGTTCCCCAACAACGACGCCAAAAATGTTGTCCTCCACAGTGTCCCAAGGATGAGAATGGAAACCGATGGAGGTAACCTTGAACCACTTAGGATTTGGTATCCATCCCTACCAAATAAGAGAGGGTTATCTATGTTATCTTATAGTCAAAAGATAACTGAAGAGGGTAAAAGGATATTAGGCTAGGTCTGAGCTATAGGGTTTTGAAATTTAGGGTTTTAGCTAGATCAGGAGGATGAAATCGAGGAGCTAGGTCTGGATTTCAAATGATGAGTCGCAAGGGTATATAGGAGCAAGGTAGGTATGCATCATTGAAACTATGGGGTTTTTCGTTGATGGTATATGGTTGAAATAGCATAAGATCAAAATGAGCACAGGTTATGTGGATTTATTTTGATAGAAGAAAGAAACACATGCATGAAAATCTTTTAAAAACATAGCATATAATTATGAATTTTGTTTAAAGAATTTAGCGATAGTCACAAGAAAGAAATTCTAATGGTAAAATGAAGAAATATGTATTACATTTTCTGATAAAACATAGAAAAAACATTGCCAATGCACATACCACATGAATTCATAAATAATAGCTGCAACTTTGCTTTTTATTTACTATCAAAATGGTACACTAGCTTTAGGCCTTCTACTCTATGATGTCCCACCTTGAATCTGAATGAAAAATAGATACATATAGATGGAAAAAAACTTTCCTCATCCAAAGGGTCGAATCCTACCTCTTAGGAACTGATTACAAGATTCTCTCTAACCATGCTAAAAGATAGGGAGGTTAGAAACCAACTCCCTGTTTAGACTCAACTGACTTAGTTGACTTTCCCAAACAATAATTATCACAAAATTTACATGGAACGACTTTAAACATCATTATTATACTCAATTACATCAAGTAAACTCTCATAATGACAAATTACATCAATAAATTTTGACTTTGACTCACAAAACTCTAAATCTAGCCTTTTTCTCAGAAGCGCAACATGATTCCGCAGAAGCGCATCATGCAGGACATAAGCATAGCGTGGTATTGGAGGAGCCCTATCTCTTTAAACATAACACTTTTTACAAAAATTGGAGAGGTTTTTGTAGATAAGTTTTTTTTGAAGCAATACCATAAGGTTTTTTTGAAGAAATACCTCTCTCAGTTTTGTAAAATTCATTCACATATTCTTGGAATATGTGCCACAAAAGAATGACTAAAACAAGCAATTAAATTGGAGAATTTGATTTTCTAAAATAGGCTTCCAAAAAAGTTTGAATATATTTCAATTCATGAAACTTGTGTAGAAATTGAAGGAGGTTATTGTGTCTGGGTCATTCCTTAACAAAAACCTCCTTTAGTTTTCCATAATTCATATTCATTTGATCCGAAAACTATTTTGAAAATGATGACCAAAACATAGTCAAATGCACAGTGAGTTTCAGCAGAAGTACAACGTGGTCTTTGAGAGGGTGTTTGGAGGCCTTCCCAGAGGATTTTTGGGCTGAAAATGGTATGGTTGGAAATAGCATGATGTCTGCTACAAAATGGAGTCATCAATCACTGCAAAAACCTTTTCCAAACCCTCGAAAAACTGACTTGAAGTCAAGCTGTCCAAAAGTGCAGGAACCCTCCTATAGAAATTGTATTTTGGGAATTTATCTCAAATCATAACACCCGTGCATAAACTGAAGGAGTTTTTTGTTCCTTGGTCTATGATTGAAAAAAACCTCTTTCACTTTTTTCAAATTCACCTTCCTTATTTCAGAAACTAATTTTGAAGTAGAACTGCCCCTGCGTGCAATGTAAACCCTAGGCAACCCACATCTTGAAAAGATTTATTGACGAAAGATGAAGCCATGATTTCTTGGAATTTGGTGGGCTCATACCTAGAAAATTTCCCTCCCTTATTGTAATTTTTCTTCTCAGTGTCACTGTTTCCAATTTCCATGATTAAAACCTTAGCTGAGTCGAAAGGAAAGGGATAGGGTACGACTGTGAAAATAGGTGATAAGGGATAGTCTTGTAGATGGGGGGAAATGAAGGGTGTAGTAATATACCTAGACACACTAACCATTGACCAAATTTTTATTTGAAAACCTATTGAAACCATAAAAATTTGACCTAAGACGCTATCGGCAACTTGAAAGAGTAAATTTGATCACTGGTGACTGACAGGACTGACATACACTAACACCCCCATCAGATGAGGAAATTTCTGCTGAATTTGGCCTCGAGTGAGCCACTTGCCTTGGTGTCGGAGCTTCCCTGATTTGACAACAAGATATAGTTGGATCCTCTGCTGGAGATTTCCCTTGACTTGTGTGTCCACGATCTAATTAGTTGATGCCTATTGCATGCGGTCGGGGTTAAGCTCTATTGGTGCCAATTGTTTTGATATCTCTGAGGTGTCCAATAATGGTGGAAAATAAGGCCGAAGGAGGTACACATTGAAAATTGGGTGCAAGGAAAAGAAGGGGGGAAGGTTGATATCAAAATCATTGTCACCCACAACCTTGGTGATGGTGTAATGTCTATAATAGGGTGGACAAAGCCTCCGATGAGCCCATGCAAAGCGTTATTTCTACAAGTGAAACCAAACTTTGTATCCCACCTAGAACTATTGTGGCACCTGACATTGATCATGGAGATGCTTGTACTTGGGACATGTTTCAATGATTGGATTTTTCCATTATTTTTCCAATAATTAAAAGAACAATAAACTCTCTTTTCATGACTAGCTGAGATATTTATTTGGAACCTTGACTTTGTAAGGTTATAAGTTGAGATACAGACCTCCAAATTTCACTCAAGAGGACTCATTGGAAAACAATGAAGATTATTTCTCGAATGGTTTCCATGGCTGAGAAGTCACTGGTCATGCTTAGAAAATTAAAATGCAGTTGATGTTTTTTAGGTAGTCAGCTTCAAATTTTGGAAATAAAATTTTATTAAATGACTTTTATAAAAGGGTGAAGTGGGTCCCACTTGAAATCACGAATTTCAATGACCTAATTCATTAATAATTTTTTAATCGATAATTCATTTAGAACATCTACTCTTCATTACAAAAAGAACAAACACATGGGAAACTTCCAAAAGAACAAAAACTCTAACTGCTAGGGAACATAATTTCAAATAAGCATTGGGAGAAGATTTAAAAGGAGTAGAGCACAATCAAAGAGACAATTTAGATCATTAGAATAGAATTTCTCATCTGCAAATACATATTTCCATTTTTCTTTCTTCTTCTTCCGCTACACGATTTCTCTTAAATATTTGTGCCTGTATGTCTGAGACTCAGCATAAGGTCGAGTTTGAGTGTTTTTCTTTTATTATTCCATGTCTCTTCCTAAAATATCAATATGAGTGTTTTACAACAATGTATATGACCGATAATGTAAGTCATAGGTGTCTAATAGATTCATGGAGGTTCAATTCTTGCATTTGGAAGGCTTCATTTATGAGCATTATTCAATCGGTTTAATGAAATGATTTGTAATGTGACATATCTTTTATGTATTGAACTCCCTAGAGAATATTTTGGGGCATAACCTTAACGATTTCTCAGAATTTGAGATTTCTAAGTATGATATTTTTGGAGTGCGCTCATCATATTCGTTTCAGTTTTAAATGAAAAATCATTTAAAGTTCTCTGAATTGATCAACTTCATTTCACTCTTTTTCTTGTGAGAAAATATGGTTACATATTTTGCTTGCATGTGTTTCAGAGGGATGTTTTTTTATTTTTTTTTAAGTAAAAAAGATAGTACTTGCTATATTAAGTTAATAGAGAAACATTGACAAAATACACAGAGATATAGTCATCCTGAGCCACCAAAAATGTTGTTGTTTTACCAGAAACCAGCATAGTTTGGAGTGAAATGAGTCTAGGAAGATAAGCTAAAACTGTTTTTCCCTCTATCCTGCCCGAACGAAACCAGGATAGATGGCCATAGTTCAAGTTTACATTTAGCAACAACATGATTAAACAGAAAACAAACTAGCATAGGAGAACTCAAATACCCGGTGACCTGTTGCCATTACCTTTCTGCCACGTGGATCTGGCTGGGATGGTGAACGGCTGCGCACACATCAAACATTTCCTCTTTGCTGGAGCGTTGGAGTACGCATCAAGGAGCAAGTCCAGACATTGTCCCATGAGGAGGGCTCTATGCTCCTGGTTTTCCATGTGGCCTCGGAATTTGAACACTAGAGCTAGATGCTCTGCACGGAGGAGTGAACCATGCAAGTCATTATTTCCTGCCTCGTCGAAGGTTTCGTTCCCCACTTCCATGTTCATCCCTGCTCTGGCCTCGATCATGTTCAGTCCTGCACTGATTGCATCCACATTCATCCTTTCTCTGGTCTCGTCCACATTCCTTTCTGCACCTGCATTTTCCTGAGCCTCGTCCTCGTTCATTTCCTTCTCAGCGTGGCTGATGGGGCTGTAGTCACCCGTCCACGGTATCTCTTCAACAATACAAATTGGGAAATCGTCTACCGGCTCTCCCTTCGGACCGCTTCCAGCCTGTATTTCAAGCACCGTGGCTTGGGGTTCCAGGGTGGTTGCTAAGTCCTCCAGGTACAGTATTTCATCAACATAACAGGTTGGAAACTCGTCCGCAGCGCCTTCCTTCAGACGGCTTCCAGGCTCAATTGCCATGGTGTGTGTGCTACGTTCTGTCCCAGGCTCAATGATAATGGCGTGGAGTGCCAATTGGTCGACTCGACCTCTCTGTCGGAGAATGGAAGTCGCCATTGACAGAGCACGCTCTAGGTTCTTCCTCCTTTGCCTTTGCTCTTTGTGGGTGTACCAGGTCGAGCCTTGGTGAGGCCTACCTCGTTTCCTTGTCATTGTTGATGAGGGGTGGATAAAGATACAGAGAGAATGAGCCAAAACAAGAGTGAAACAAAATGAGAATGAACCAGAACTGCACCAGAGCTCCCAACCGGCGGGGAGGTCCAAAATGAGAGTGAACCAACTCTGTCCAGGCTCTCCACCTTTCGAATTACCAAATGACGGCTTCACATGGCTTCCCATTAACTTTGTTATATTGAATGCTGGCTGAGCGAGTGCGTTCACGTGAGGGAGAAGTCCCTCCTTCGTATAGTGGCTATAATGGCCGGCTACCATCATAAATGCGGAAGGGATGGGGAGCGGCCTACAACATTTAAGCTGTGGCTTGATGCTGAGCCATGTGGCAAGGCGTCGCCGCGTGTCACCCCATCCGGGGCTGAGAAGTCTCTGTTCGCAAGGTCTATGCATCGCCTTGAGAGATCTGTATCATCAGAGAGATAGGATTGCCAATGTATGAGTTCGGACTTTGTGTCAACTCCAGTATTCGCCTGGTGATCCGCAACTTTTTTTGCTTCTCATTTCACATGAGAAGGGATTAAAGTGAGATTGCGGAGGATGAGATCTCCAAAATCCTCCAGAAGGCCTGAGAGTCTCCAGCTGGGGGAGATCCGCCTAGGGTGTTCACCATGTAGGATTTTGGAGATGAGTTGGATGATAATTAGGGAATCTCCCTCAATGATGACCTAATGGTAATGGTTTTGAATGGCAGCTTGGAGGCCTTTGACAAGGCTTATGAGCTCAGCCACATTGTTTGTGTTCTCACCCAAAAAGCCAACCATCAGGTGAATGATCTCACCAGTGTGGTTCCGAAGGACTGTGTTGAAACCTGCTGGTCCAGGGTTTCCCCTGGAGGCCCCATCGAAGTTTAGCTTGATAAAGCCTGATGGGGGTGGGGTCCATATCGTGGGGTTGTTGGCTCGTCTGCCTTTAGTCTTCACCTGAGTTTGCACATGAATTTGCATGTCCCAGCCTTTAAGGATGATTTCCTCCTCGGGAACACATTGCAGGTCTTCGTGGTGCCAAGATTTACTATGGAGTGTTTCTCGGATTAGCTTCTTAACCCTCTCCCACGTAATGGTGGGAGGGGAGGCTTTTGAGTGGAAGATTCACTTATTTATCTCTTTCCAGATTGCCCATAAGGTGATACTCAGGAGCAGTTACCAGATGCCTTAGAGAATTGGATTATGGAAGGAGATTGTCTCCCAATTAGTGAGTGTGTCCCTGATGCTGCCACAGTTTTGGTTGGAGCGTTTCATGGCTTGGGCCCCCCAATCCCAAATCTGTTGACTGTAGTGGCAATTGTTGAGGAGATGTTCCATGGTTTCCTCTCTTTGTTGACATAAGATGCATCTGGAGGGGCCTATAAAGCCTTTCTTTAAAATATTATCCCATGTGAGGATACGGTTTTGAGCTGTGAGCCAAAGAAAAATGGATACCTTGGGACAAAGAAAGCTTTGCCAGACTTTGCTCTAGATTGTTTTGGGGTTTTGGTTGTGGTAGTTTCCCTGTAGGTAGTATGCTTCATTAACCAAGAAGATACCTGTTATAGAGTGGCCCCATCGAAGGATGTCCGGTCCCTCTTTGATTGGAATTTTCTGATGTAGTGCACAATCCTGCCAAGGTAGAAGGTTGATATCATCCGTGAGCTGTAATTCTGTTCGCCTTGTTTTCCACTGTCTCCAGGGTTGGCTTCTGTGAGTTGGAATCCAAAGGTCTTTAACTGTCCTGAAGATATTCGGATGTAATCTTTGTTTAAGAGGATTGAGGCTATCCAAGTCACTGAGAGGGGGTAGATGTTGCCATGAGTCCTGCCAAAAGAGTGCGCTTTCCCCGTTTCTCACTTCCCATAAAGCATGCTTCTGGATCAGGGGGTGATTTTTCCAGGCAGTGTTCCATATATTGGATCCCTGTATATGTTCATTGAATCTAATTAATTGGTCAGGCTGTGTGTTCGGGGCATACTTTTGTTTCTAGATTTGAGCCCAGAGTTCTTTCGGATGCTGCAGCCACCTCCACCACATTTTGGTGCCCATGACCTGATTAAGCTTTCCCGGATCTCGTATTCCCAGCCCTCTGAACTTTTTGGGTTTACAAAGTTTATCCCATCCAACTAAAGCCCACTTTTTATTGTTTTGGTGTCCCTGCCACAGGAAATTCTGTTGGAGGCTCCTGATTGCCCTAATAACCGAAATGGGCGCTACCAGTGCAGTAAAGAGGTAGGTGGGCAGAGCTTGTAGGACTGACTTGAGAAGGACCAGTCTGGCAACAATATTCAAAGGTCTAAAGGTCCAGTTATTTAGCCTGTTGGCTATAGAAAGGAGCAGGCTATCCCATGAGATGGATCGCGCTGGCTCTCTAGTAAGGGGTATGCCTAGGTAAATGGAAGGAAGGGAGATTTTAGAGATGCCTAGAAGTCTTGAAAGATGATTATGAACCGAGGCTAGAGTGTTAAAAAAGTAGAGTTTGGATTTTTCCAGGTTTAGAAGCATGCCCGAGGATTTTGTGAAGTCAGAGCGAATTGAGTTGAGCTTTGTGGATTCTCTAACAATAGGGGTGTTCATAAGTAGGGTGTCGTTGACAAACTGGCTGTGTGAGGGAGCCGGATGGAGGTTATGAAGGGGTATCCATTTGAGGGATCCTTCAAGAACCGCTGCTTTGAGATAGCGACCTAATCCTTCTGCCATAAGCGCAAAGAGGAAGGGGGAGAGAGGATCACCTTGTCTGATTCCCCTGGTGGAAAGGAAGGGCTGGGAGGGTGTCCCGTTGACTAGAATGGAATAGAAAGTAGAGGAGGTGAGCTTGAGAACCCAGTTGACCCAGAGTTTATCGAAGCCAAAGGACTCCAACACTGATCACAAGTATTGCTAGCTTAATCTATCGAAAGCTTTTGAGAGATCGAGTTTAATAAGCATACCTGGTGTTTTGCTCGCTTTCAAAGAATGGATCACTTCATTGGCCAGAATGACACTGTCCATGATTTGTCGCCCTTCTACATAGCCAGCTTGCTCTTTGGAAATAATGAAAGGTAGGAGCGGCTTGAGGTGCGTAGCAATAACCTTTGTGATTATTTTATATATGACATTGCAGAGGGAGATTGGTCTGAACCGCTTTGGATGTGTGACACGCTCCTCCTTAGGGATTAGAGTGAGGAATGTTGCATTGAGTGAAAAGAATACTTGTCCAGAGGTTCTTGATTCTTCTACCACCAGCCAGACGTCTTCTTTGATCATGTCCCAGCAGTGATGGAAAAAATACGTGGTGAAGCCATCCAGACCTAGTGCTTTCCCTGGGGGCATTTCCTTTACTGCTGTGTCCACTTCTGTCTAAGTGATTGGCCTTAACAGTGCTCTGTTTTGCTCATGGGTGACCAACGAGGGTATATGCTTGGTTATTTTCTGGATCGCTTCTTCCCTATTCATATTGGTCTCTGTGAGGAGATCTTTATAATAGGAGTTGAGTTCCTCCGCGATTTGGTCATGATCTCTGATGGGGATGCCTTGAGCGTCCTCCAATTGGGTGATTCGATTGATGTATCTTCGGTCTGTCATCGCTCTGTGAAAGAATTTTGTGTTTCGCTCCCCTTCTTTAAGCCATTGAACCCTGGATTTTTGCCTCCAAAGGATTTCTTCTTGTTCTCTACGAACCTCCATTTCTGCTTGTAGTTTCTCCTCTTCCTTCACTAGGTATGGAGTTCTTCTTCCTGAGATGAAGGTTCGTTGTAGTTCTTCGAGTTGGCACTCGATCTCCTTCTGCCTTTGGAAGATGTTTCCAAAAGTGGATTTGTTCCAGCTCTTCAATTGTTGCTTGAAGTTCTTGAGGCACTGCTGGAATTTATACATGTGAGTACCATGATCTATTTCTGCCTGGGCCCACCAGGTGTGAGACAGCTGGTGGAAGTTTGGGTGGGAGAGCTAGAACTTTTCAAAGCGGAAGGGTTTGGGTTTGGGGGTGATACCCGGGTCCAGGAAAAAGGAAATAGGCCAGTGGTACGACCCTGCTTTTGGCATTATGTTTGCTTCCATAGCCTGATCGCTCTCAAGAAGGGCTTCAACCATGAGAACGTGATCTAATATGCAGGCTACATGCTGGTGTCCTATTATTCTATTGGACCAGGTAAAGATTCCATTTCGGGTTTCCATGTCAACCATGTTTAGTTGCTCTATTAGGGTTTTGAACTTACCACTGTCCTGCTCCAGTCATTTTGTTCCTCCAGTTTTCTCTTCCAGCGTCAGGATCATATTGAAGTCTCCGCCTATGATCTAGTGTGGTGTATGTAAAAGAGTTTTGACATGCTGAAGAGTTTGCATGAAGCTCTTCTTTTCTTGGGCTGTCTGCAGACCGTAGACATTCGTGATGGCTCCTTCCTTAGTGGATCCTGTGACTCTGAAGTGAGCCGTTAGAGTGTCGGTCGTGGAGAAGGGATGGTGCAGAGAGACTGTGTGTGGATTCCAGAGAATGGCTAGTCCTCCGGAGGCTCCCACTGAATCTTGGTAAAAGAAATCATAGCCTCTCCATCTACGTCAGAAGATATTTTCAGCTTCCTGGCTTGCACACTTAGTTTCTTGCAGAAGAAGGATATCCAGGTTTTCATCTTTAATACACTCTCGGAGGATCCTCTGCTTGGATCTACCATTGAGCCCTCTGATATTCCAAGTAATTGTCTTCATCATGAGGAAGGTGGAGGGGGGTGGAGGTATCCCTCCGATAACCTCTGTATCTGTCCTGAGTTGATCATCAGGTGCCCTACCTCTTTAATAAGCTGATGGGCTATTTTGCATCCCCTTCTCTTGTTTTCCTTTGTTATTCTCTTGGGTTCTGATCCTAGATCTACCGTAATACCCAGTCTAGCTGTAGATCCCGCTGTGGAGTTGGTGAACACTTTATGAACTTTACGAAGCTGATCGACCGGGATATGTTGCAGGTCTTTTTGATTGAGGGCTTCCTCCATCTTTTCCAGGTCTATATCCGCCAGATCCATTTCATCCATGAGCATGGTGGTGTCTCCATCTGTGCCTGTTTGTGTTGCATGGGTTGGTTTTGATTGGGTTGTATTTGGCACTTCGGTGCTTTTGCCCTTCGCCCGCATTGTTGCTTGATGGGGGTTTTGTATTTCCTCCTCTTCTGGCAACTGATTCAAAATGTCATAGGAGTTTTTAGTGGGGATATTTGGGATCGTGCTCTGGTTCTGTTTCCTTGATGGGTTCTTTCGTATTTCTGTGACATTGGTGAAGCCATCCTTTTGCTTGCTTTCGTTGATCTTGGTGGATGTAGCATTCAGAGGGCAGTCTATGAATAGGTGGCCATGCTCGTGGCACTTTCTGCACCGGAAGGGTATGTGTTAGTAATCGATGGTTTGGTTCCAGTCGTCGTCCTGGTATTCTAGCGTGGTAGAACCTGGCAGGGCCTTTGATATGTCCATATAGATGCAGATGCGAGCATATGAGGTGTACTTCCTCATCTTTGTAGCCTCCGAAGCTTTGACGTATTGTCCCACAGTGTTTCCGATGCCCATGAGTATTTCTTCCAGCCAGAATTCCTAGGGCAATGAGTACAAATGGATCCACACTAGTGCTCTTGTAAATTCCTCCTTCTCTGGGCTGAATCTGTCTGTCGAGAATCTAAAAAACAGTCCCGCTGAATTGTAGAAGTACGGTCCATTGTCAAAGATTTTATCCTTGTCTTCGAGGTTGTACATGATTATTGTGAAAAAGCCCTTGGAGCTAAGCTGGACTTCATAATCACCTTTGGGGTTCCACCAGTGCTTGATCCAGCGTGTGAGGTCTCGTTCGGTTGGCCAAAGGCCCCAAAATTTTCCTATCAATGCATGATCCATCATAAACTGACTGTGCTCCCCTACCTAAGTTGATTTGATGTGATAGTGTGGGGGTTTGTCCATTTGTGGTATACACTTACCTGGTTCCCATCCTTTGGAAGCTTGTGGATGAGACGTGCTGGGTTCTAGCTCCATTTCTTTTCTGAGTCCTTGTTCTTGGGTGAAGAGCTGATCCCGCAGGTGCGCCGGTGGCTCAAAGGCAGTTTTCTTAGCACGGATTCTGGTTATGTCATTGGCGGTGATGTCGATGTACGAGGGGGGTTCCCCCCCCCTCTCCCGAGCTCATTCTGGGTGCGCAGGAATCTCGTGAGGTGTTCGCCTTCAGAGTTTGGAATTTAGTGGCAGAGCTTTGGTGTTAGGGCGCACATCAAAAGCTTCGCTGTTGCAGAGTGCTAGGGTTTACTATCACATGTTTTTCCGATCTCTTTTAATTTCCATGCCCAAAATGAAATTTGAAGCACCGAGATCCTTCATGTAAAATTTAGAGGACAACTTCCATGGAACAATGTTAGTATATGTTTCAGAGGGATGTTATAATTAATATGAGAATATATTTATTTTGATATTGAAGACATTATTTTTATTTTTATTGTTAAGAAGTTGTTTAGTCCATTTTCAAGCAAATGTTGCACTCAATGAGAAATTTGGTTATCAAGAACCATTTTATATAAAAACTAAAGAAATAAAGGTTTTGGGGATTGTTGTTTAACATTATTCCATTTGACAGTCCAATTCAATAACATCAGATACATCTTTCAGACAAAGAGAGGAGTACCACCTCTTTAAAAACACAGTGGGATTTTATCCTCATGATGTTATCTTAAAGACCTTGAAACAATATTTTAGATCAACATTTTTGGAGACCATACTGGGGATGATTTTTCCTCAATATATCTGAGGCTTTTCTTTAGATTTGATTGGGGAACCAAAGTCTCCATGTTTCAAATTGTCGAAAATAATATTCAAGAAAACTACTACTTGTTCTAGATGCATGGGTGTTATAAAAAGATTATTCAGAGATATTTGAATGGCCTCAAAGATAATATTCTTGAATATTTGGGCACAAGTCAAATATCATAATATTTGAAGAAACAAGAACCATCAAAGACTCAGGAGGATGAACTCCCAAGAGACTCTATTGAAAGAACTCTTAAATTCCCCGACAACTCCATTGGAAAGATTCAAGAATCTCAAGAAAATTCTTATGGCGAATCCACCAAATAATTTATTTCATGTCATGATGATCCTTTTATTTCTTCACCGAGGACATCAATGGATTTTCAAGATGCAACAAAAAGGAGAGATACCCAAAGAAGGATATAGTTTCATAGGAGCCCTTTAAATTTGCAAGAAGTAGATTATCAAATGCTAGACATTTCTATTGAAAAATTTCTCACATTCTTTGGGAATACTTTAGAGGATTCATAGAAACATTTGCTTAAATCAAAAAGTACATTTGATGTTTTTAATATATATGAGGATAATATTACATGTCAACTATTTTCACAAACTCTACATGGGAATGCTTGTGAATGATTCTTTTCATTGTTGCTTGATACCATTACCAGTTGGAATGTATTGGAAACTTCATTTGTTAAAAAGTTCAACCCAAGAATGCACCCATATTCCCTTTCTAGTGTTTTCAATTTTGTTTCTCACCCACCCTCTCCCATATCAACACAAAACAATGAAGTGAGTTATTTGGAAGAAAAATCTAATCAAAGATTGGAAAATTTTTCTGAATCAAGTCATATCCAATTGTCAAGTGCAAGATTTAAGCTGCTCATGTACTCTATATGAAGATATTTTGGAAAACAAGTTGTGAATGAATAGAGGAGTCTCCACCAAATTCACAACAAGATTTCAGCCAACAATCTCATGTGGAAAATGTTGCAACAAGTTTTCAATGGCCACATCTTAATGATGAAAAGCCACAAGAACATTTGCAGCAAAAACAATTGGTGGAAGAAATTAATATTGAGAACAATGAAGGGAAATATTTCCATTAAATGAAGGAGGAATGCTTTCAGGACATTTCCAATGAATGAAGAATCTTGGATGTGGTCAGAAATAAGGAGAAAGATATAAAAAAAATCAAATGGGAAACTTCTCATCTGAACAAAGATTGTAGCACTCATGAACAATTGGGAGTTGATTTTATTGAATAATGGTTCCAAAACATTGTTAGCCAAGAAATGCAATCAAATTTTTGGCACATCTGACTTAGTTTTACTTTAGTACACTTTGTGAATGCTTTTGACTCCTTGATAGAAGCCTCGATATGTTCCCCAATTATGGAATTCATTCCACATATCAATTGGATGCTTGAATGGCTCCATTGGAAATCTACTTACACTTGAAAAGTTTCCCTTTCCTCCAAGTAGGTTATGGTAGGTAGATCGTTGATGTACATACTTTGTTTCTTCAATCAAAGTTTTGCATAATAAAGTAGTTTCTAGATGGAGATAATGTTTGAAGATGACTCCATAGCCCAATGGAGAAGGCATCTGGACCAAGATGATGGATTCTCAACAACCCATAGGGGGTTACTGTCCCATTGTTGGAGCCTTATGTTGATGTATTTTCATTCATCAAATAGAGAACAAAGAAAAAAAATTCTTTGAACTTGGAAACTTCCAAATAATATTCAATTGTTGATCATGAAGACCCAACAAGTTTCCAATCAACTTCAACTCTCCAGTTCTTCATCATGAAAATCTAACAGAGATGGCTTCTTTTTGAAACAAAAGAGAAGAAAACAAAGGAAGAGATACTAAAATAAGGAAAATACTTATGCCAAGATTCTCATTAAATAGTCCTATGTCTCATCTCTGTTCAACACTTTAC
>ML779673.1:854868-871985 GCA_009831015.1 Picea engelmannii
TGAAATATGAGGAAGCTGATGAAGATGTTGTTGACAGAGATAGGAGAAAATTTCAAATCTCCTAAGGAAGAAGACATGCTGCAAAATAATGTTAGAAAAGTGAAGGTTGTCGAGGACCGAGCATGAATGTGATGCATGGAGAAGAAGAAGACTCATGAAATCTATGTTTCTGGTAATTTTCAAGAATGTGTATATGCCGATAGAATCGTTGAATGAGGTAGTCTGCATATGGTTGTGGATTGAGTCAAAGGGAGGTGTAACATGGGATCATGTGACTCCATGTTGTGTATCTTCGAGCATGAGTGGCTGGCTACACCGAAGACACTTTGTACACTACATGAAAAAGGGAAGTGGGATGTCTTGGTGTGACTCATATCGAGTTGTGCAGGTGATGTGGATTGAGACAAGGGAGGTGTAACATGTGAGCATGTGACTCCATGTTGGGTGGCTTTGAGCATGAGTGGTTGGCTGCACCGAAGGCACTTTGTACACTACATGAAAAAGGGCAGTGGGATGTCCTGGATTGGACGTGACTCAGAGTGAATTGTGCAGGTGATGCATGACTAAAATGCACCTGACTAGTGCTTTTGGTAATGAAGAAAGAGAGACAAAGAAGGTAGCAATACTAGAATTTGAACTATTGTAGAAACTTGAGTTGCAGTAGAAAAGAGATGAAATTCAAAAATCTCCATGATGAGAGTATTGTTGTGTTGTTATGGATTGAGGACAAAAATGAATTGAAAGAAGGATTGTGCAACATAGGAAGATGTCTTTCATATTGAAGGGTATAGCATGTGAGGATTATAGATTTGGGAGTGCAACATTGATGGATTTGTATTGGACAGTTGTAGATATGGGTGATTTACCTCATAAGCATGAGGACATGCTTTCTTGAAACCTAAGGAGTCTGATGTTGTAGAATCTTGGTCATCCTGGGGATGACATGATACAGGTAGTTATGAGGACATGACATAGCTATTACAACAATGATTGGTTGTTGCAGGATGTGAATGAGACAGACTGTTGGGAGTAACAATAGTGGTGCAGATAAGAATAATGCTACATAGTTGCAACATTGGGGAAGATGGGAGTTCTTCTATAGAATGGAAAAGTGTGTGGATGGCTATGCTATTGAGGAAAACTATTACAGAAGCAGTTGTGGACGTTACAGATCAAGAGAAGCACATTGTTGGACTGAAGCGGAAGGATGCACATAGGGAGATGAAGAGTCATTGTGGAAAGGACAAGCTAGAAGATGGAAGGAAAAAGAATTGAAGAGTGCTGGGGAAACTGAAGCGAACAGTTTCTGGATGAATAAAACACAACATCATAGATATTGATAGAGGGCTTGCAAAACCGAGAGGTGGAGATATCACACGATAGAAGTGAAAAGTGGTTGAGGTTGCCATGGCCTCTGGCCTGGAAACTCAACGGATATTGTAAGCTCAGATATGGCCATTGATCCATTATATTGTACTCTGTACGAATGAATAAAAGAGTTGGGTTTACAAATTTACCCTTTCTGTGTGTGTGAATGAAATCGTGTATGATGTGTTTGTTATGTTCTTGACATGATTGTGTTCAAGTTAATGTCATTGTGTGAATGAGTAAATCCTATAGAGAATAGTGTAGTATGGTATGGCTATGCAGGTGGAACGAGTCTGTGGAAGGATGTGTTGGAAATTGTAGTCTTCCATGAGGAGGATGAGAGCTCTGGTTCTATGAGCATTGATAATTTTGTGTGAGTATAGAAGATGTGAACATGCAATATTGTTCCAAGTGTGGGTTATGTGTTGTATTTAAGGGACTTTCCACACTAGAAGCGTACTGTAACATAAGATGGATTACTGTCAGAGATGAGTTGTAGAAAATGATTATCATAGAAGGGATATATTATGGAAGACATGTTGTTGCAATAGGGTGTGTGTGCAATAAGATGAGCGTTGCAGCGTGAGGATGATTGAGTTTCAACAAAAGGATTTGTCATAAAAAAGATATGTCGTGAGAGACAGGTTGCAATAGAAGGATGTGTGTTGCAGCCGTAGGTGTAGGTGAGTTGCAACAGAGGTGAGTTGCAGCAGAAGGTGAGTTTCAATGAGTTGCAATAGAAGGTGAATTACAATGAAAGGCGAGTTGCAATAAAAGGTGAGTTGCAGCGAGTTGCGATAGAAGACAAATTGTAGCAACAAGATACAACAGAAGGCGAGTTGTAGCAAGTGAACATGAAGCAAGTTGGTTAGTATTGACTAGTGATTCTATAGCATCTATTGTGGTTCTACAGGGAAGAAAACTTGGATACGTGAGAGCAGAGGTACAACCCTAGGGATTGTGACATAATCAGGTGAAGAGAAGGAAAATGTAGCGGTACAAAGAATCCTTATGGAAGCCGTGATTCCTATTACACGCACACAATAAGAAAACATTTCAATGTGAACATACTCTAATGGTAGAGGGAGGATGCCTACTACATCACAATGAAAGAAAGAAACTTAGGTACCACCTATTGATTCACATATTTAAACTGAACAAGATAATAATATCCATAATCATTCAAATTGAAAGAACACATAGAACTATACTATTGGACAATGAAACTATACTACACTATACAAGAATAGGGTGTTTATTAATGTCCTTTCCTTGAGTGGGTCATTACCAAAGGAAGTTTCAGAAAATCTTAAACAATATTTAAATCACAACTAATAAAAAAATCATATAAATAAATAATGCAGGAGTTACATAAACATTCATAGCTCAAGTTCCTCTATTTACTGTCCAATTGGAGGTTGAGAAGAAGTTCAAAATAGAATAAGCAAGATGGAAGAAGAAGTAACTATGCAAACTTAGTTGCATATTGACAAGTGTTTTAATAACCTTTTGTTGATCTAAAAGACCGTTTCATGGTATCTAAGATAACATCATGAGGATAAAATCCCCTTGCGTTTTTAAAGATGTGGTACTCCTTTGTTTGTCTGAGATGTATCTAATGTTCTTGGATTAGACTGTCAAATGGGATAATGCTAAACAACAATCCCCAGATCCTTTATTTCTTTAGTTTTTATATAAAATGGTTCTTGATCACCATATTTTTCATTGAGTGCAACATTTTCTTGGAAATGGACCATACAACTTCTTAACAATAAAAATATAAATAATGGATTCAATATCAAAATAAATATATTCTCAGCTTCATTATAACATCCCTCTGAGACACATGCAATTAGAAGATGTAACTATATGTTCTCATAAGAAAAAGAGTAAAACGAGGTTGATCACTTCAAAGAACTTTAAATGATTTTACATTTAAAACTAAAAAGAATATGATGAGCGCACTCCAAAAATATCATACTCAAAAATCTCAAAGTTTGAGAAATCATTAAATTTATGCCCCAAAATAGTTCTCTGGGGAGTTCAATACACAAAAGATATGTCACATTACAAATCATTTAAATAAACCTATTGACTAATGCTTAGAAAGAAAGCCTTCCAAATGAAAGAACTGAGCCTCCATGAATCTATTAGAAAACTCCGACTTACATTATCAGTCATATACATGGTTGCAAAACACTTCTATTGATCTTTTAGGAAGAGGTTTGGAAGAATAAAAGAAAAACAATCAAACTCGACCCTATGCTTAGTCTCAAACATACAAGCACAAAGCTCTAAGAGAAAACATGTAGTAGTAGTAGAAGAAAGAAAAATGGAGATCTGTATTTGTATATGAGAAATTTGGTTTCCTACTAAAGGCTTAAAAATGCTATTCTAATGATATGAACCTTCTCTTTGATGGTGCTCTCCTCATTTTAAATTTGCTACCAATGCTTCTTTGAAATGTTTTTCCCTAGTAGTTAGGGTTTTTGTTTTTTGGAAGTTTCCCACATGTTTCTTCTTTTTGGAATAAATATTAGATACTTTAAATCAATGATTGATTAAACACTTATTAATGAATTAGTTCATTTAAATTTGTTCTTTCAAGTGGGACCCATTTCACCCTTTTATAAAAGTCATTTAATAAACTTTTATTTCCAAAATTTGAAGTTAACTGCCTGCAAAAATCAACTGTATTTTAATTTTATAAGAATGAAAATTGACTTCTCATCCATGAAAAACATTCTGTAAACAATGTTCATTATTCTGTCTTTCCAATGAGTCATCTTGAGTGAAATTTGGAGGTCTGGATCTCAACTTATAGCCTCAGGAAGTCATGAAAAGAGAGCTGACTGATATTTTAATTTTTGAAAAAATCATGTTTGAAGCCTATCCCATTGTCTTCCTCATCAAATTATCTTTCTAATGAGGTATGACTTGCCTCGAATGGACGTTTGGATCATGATTTATGAGCTTTGGAAAATTGTTGCTCAATAGTCGCCGATTTGGTTCGTGGATCAATCTCATCCCTTGATTTAACGTTTCCCTTTTTAGTCCCACATGCATTTTGGTAATGGAGAATTCAACCTTTATAATTTAAAGGATTTACATATCATTAATGTGAAGTAAAGGAGCTTATGGATTTCTTAGTGTAGTTTTCGTGCCTTAGAAAAATTCATGCCTTGGTAATATTTTGGTCACCCAATCATTGCCCAATCATCGCCCAATCACTGCCTCGTGAATGCCTTTGCCCAATCATCGCCCAATCACTGTCTCGTGAATGCCTGACAGTCATGTCAATGTGTCACCCAGGGTTAGGTCCATGTGACTACCACATCTCCATATATGATAGGTCCATCTAGCTTCCACGTGTCATCTAGGGATAAGTCCATATTAGTGCCACATGTCAGTGTCACAAGTCACCCAAGGATATGTCCATGTCACCACCACAAGTCACCCAAGGATATTTCCATGTCACCACCACATATCCCAATATGGTAGGTCTATGAAAAGGGGGAAGAAACTTAGGATAGGAAATAATATTAAAAAATTAAATGTGGGGTTGTGGAGTTACGGGAATGCAGAGGTAAAGGAGGTAGGTGGGGAGGTAAAACTCAGTAAAATGACTAAGTATGAGGTGAAAAAATGGAAATGGAAAGTGCATGAGGTAGGTGGGGAGTTAAAACTCAGTAAAATGACTAAGTATGAGGTGAAAAAAGGGAAATGGAAAGTGCATTATGGTGAGGGAGAGATTTCGGGTCTATGAGCAAGTGGGTCTCAAACACACGGGGAGTAGAAAAAGTGAAAGGGGAAGACTCGTGCATCCACAATAAGAAAAGTAGACTAAGTGTAAGTGAGTAAAGAGATAAGGGGAAGACTCGTGCATCCACAATAAGAAAAATAGACTAAGTGTAAGTGAGTAAAGAGATAGGATAAGTCATGCAGGTGATAAGTGATAAGTCATGTAGGTTAAAAGTCATGTGGGAGTGAAGGTTGAAATGAGGGTATGGTCTCCCTTATTAAAAAAAAGATTAAGTATAAAAATTAACGAGGATGAAATTTGGGAAAAGCGGAAGATGGGGGTGCAAATTGAGGGTAGCATGATTGTGGGTTTGTGGACCTAGGGACATGTTGTACTCCCCCGTCACTACTCCTGCAAGACATAAAAATGGTTAAGTGTAAGAAGAGTAAAACATGGTAAGTCATGAAAAATGACTAAGTGTTGGGGAGGTAAGTAGTAGGGTTATGTGAAAGTAAGGAATAGGATATGAAATCTGGAAAAAGGAAAATGAAAAAATGGAAAAAAAAAATGTAAGTGAATTACGAAAATGAATTGGAAAATGGAAATGAATTAAGGGAAATGAACGTAGAAATTGTGAAAATATACAAAATGGGAATATGAAAAATGGAAAAAGGAAAAAGGAAAAAGGAAAAGTAAAATGGTAAATGGTAAATGGAAAATGGAAAATGAATTATGAAAATAATAATGAATAATGAAATGAATTATGAAAATGAAGGTGGAAATGAATAATGGAAATGGAAATGGGCTAAAAATGGAAATGGTTAAATGTGGATATGGTTAAGTATGGAAATGGTGTGGAGGATTGGAAAAATCTCAACTGCTTCTGTGACAATTGTCCTCTACAACATAGACGTCCACACACTTGTCCATTCTTTAACATCGCTCCCAACTGCCCCAATGTTGCAACTCTGTAGCATTCTTCAGATCTGAACCAATGTTGTTACTCCAAGCAATTCGTCTCATTCACATCCTGCATGAACCAATCACTGTTGTAATATCTTTGTCATGTCCTTGTAACTACCTTCGTCACATTATTTTCTTATTAAATGGAGTGATGATATAAATATTTTGTTGTGTCAATCAATTGCATAAATAAATGGTAATTGGAACATTACCCTTATTGTACTTGAATGAATTTATGTTGATTTACTTTTTGTAATACACAGGTGTTTATATATTTCAATATTGTGTCATAGATTAAAGCATTTAGGACTCTTTGACACTTTACTTCCCAACATATTATTTTTTGTAGTTTTCGTATCAAATGAACAATACCTGTAAAGTTTGTATATTGTTTCTAGATTGATAATTAAATATGGAGTCCAACACTTTATTTTTGTAATTTGTATCCCATCATGTGATGCATTGAAACTTACCCATGAAGACACCTATAGCCCTAAATATTTTGGATGTTAGAGATGGAGAGGCATCCCAACAAAGTGCACTCATATATAATGGAATTCCTTTTGTAAGTAGGAGTTGAAATGTTTATTATATGGAATAACAACTGGAGTGATTTCTCCATACAACCAAGGACCCATAAAGAATATTGCCTCCCTCTTTGTCGAGATTTCAAAAATAAAAGAGAAAAAAAACATGTGAAGAGGTGATATTTTTATCTTAAATTTTTCCATGGATATCTAAGAGACCTTAATCCATTGTAACAATTTTTGCAGAGGAGGCTTTCGCTTGCAAAAATTACTAACCAAATCCCTATCCCACAATTCCACCACACCTTCCAAGATCCAGTTATGGGTAAACTATAACTTCTTTCCACTATTGTAGTCTTGAATACAATGCCCTCTCTTCCTAGAGCTACTATCATCCTCTAAAGAAGAACCCTTGTTGAGGGAGGACTCTCTCTCTCTCTCTCTCTCTCTCTCTACACACACACACCTCTTTGTTTACCCACTATACACACACATATCTCAATGGAAGCCTATTTGGATCCCTCTTCCTTAGAATATCCAAATGAAGGGAAACTCAACTTCCAAGCATAATAATGGTCAGTAACCCATGAGGACTAGGCTAGATTTGAACCCATAATCCATGGCCTCTATATCAAAACTATGCCTTGGATAGATGGTTCAAGTGATGGAACTAACCCTTGGGTGTGTGTGTATTACAATAATATTTCATTCATATTATTATGTTTGATTGTGGTTTATGACAAGGTTTTTCTATGAAAACAATCTAGGCTCAAACCTCACCAATGTAGAACCCATGAATGTGTAAGAGAAAAGATGGCTAACTTACAAAATTAATTTCCCATTATAAAAAAACCAACACATATACCTTGTACTAAATTATTAAATGCACATCTAGATATAATAGAATTACTTATACATTATTATTAATTTAACCATTATAATTTTTCATTAAAATTTATTATTATTCACATTAATTGTATTAATTTAACCATTATAAATTTTAATTAAAATTTATTATTATTCACATTAATTGTATTAATTTAACCATTATAAATTTTAGTTAAATTTATTATTATTCACATTAATTGTTTCACACGAGATCACAATTGTGATTATATTGATTTTTTAAATTCATTGCAACCAACTATATAACCCAACCAATATCTTTCATATTGATGAAGAAATGTGGTTACAAAAATTATTTCTTCTCCAGATAGTTTTTCTTGCCTGACAAGTATAGAATACATTGAATCCACAATTTATATGTGGAAGGAATTGAACTCAACTCTGTGATTGAAGCAAGTGGGTATGATACGATTGGATTTGTACTTATCATTAAAAAAGATTTATTGTAATTCGAATTTTACTTTTCGAACAATTTCATACTTGTCCACCAACTTAAGGCATAAAAATGCCATCTAAGTATTTTTCCTAAGGAATAGTGATACGATTCCACTTAACATTTAATGTTAGTGTAGTATATCAACACATACCAAATAACTCTCCTTCTAGAGATATCCCCTTCATTCACTGACATGACTTTTCCACTAAAGTATTTTTTAATGAATTATTTAATCAAATTGTAATTATAAAAGATATGGTTTAAGATATGGTTTATCCTAGAAATATCTTCACATGCCCCATTTGAATAGCCTTTTCCAACCATGAAAAGTTGATGTCAGAGTGTACTCAACTAATGAAAAATTCATGATTACCTTATTTTCTCAAGTTTCATAATATTATTCCATTTACTTTTAGAAGAAGGGATCCAAAAGTACCATATATTCCTTTAAAAAATCATTAAAGGACAACTATGTTATACAATTTATTCATCATTGCTTAACGCAATCACTAAATTATGCTTTGCTTATATTTGCATCTTAAAATGACTTATTAACCCATCATGTAACTTACTACCCAAGTAATGGATAACATTTAGTACTAATTGCTATTCCAAGGTACAACGGTATACCTATAGAATATTTATTATAAATTAGATTATATTGCAAAGTAAATTATACAAGTATATAATTTGTGGATAATAAAAAAGATGTATTTAGATATCTATTTGATATACATACATATAGAAAAGTAATTGTATGTCATGTAATTTATATGTAACTGTATGTCATGTAATTTATATGTAATTAGGTTAGTATTTTTTTTTAAATAAATTCATTTGTAATAAGATGTTTTCAATTACCTATAAATAACTATCAAAGAAATATAAACAAAAAAATAATAAATTAATCAAACATCTAATTATTATAGAATTAATTGTTATTTTTTAAATCATTATAATTATAATTATAATTATAATTATATATATATATATATATATGGAGGGACATCGACATGATTACAATTAACAAAACTTAGTTTAGAGATATGACCTCTACACATACTTAGGTTGTATTTTAATTTATATATATGAAACTAATTGCTTTCATTATCGATTATTGTAATATGAGGGAGTATGATAAATCTCAAGATGCGATCTTAGTTATTGACTTTCTTTTTTTTTTAAAGAGATAATAAAGGTTAAAGAAGAATTTGATGGATATTTTCAATGCCCATCTTACAATTCAACATAAATAAACATTGCTATGGCTTTGGAACGAGTTTAGAAACTTCAAATATTGATTGAATTTCTCAGTTTCTTGGTTTAATTTGATATATTGTATAGATTATTGGCTTGATCAACCTCTTATACACGAGAAATGAAATATTGCATATGATGGGATGGGTGGAAATCAACAACACTTACCAGTGCAAGGTGGACAAAGATTATCACAACACATAATGGATGATGTGTAGTGCATAAACCATTGTATACCATACATGGACAGTCATGTGTGCACTAAAGGGCCAATTGTATATGTTTGGACAATCATAAAGGTCTGTA
This sequence comes from Picea engelmannii, assembly GCA_009831015.1. Classification (NCBI taxonomy): domain Eukaryota; kingdom Viridiplantae; phylum Streptophyta; class Pinopsida; order Pinales; family Pinaceae; genus Picea; species Picea engelmannii. The sequence goes on from ML779673.1 coordinate 864,374, forward strand.
AAAAGGTAGGCAATATATCTACCTTAATAAGAGTCTTTATTGTAGGTTTTGGTTATAGTATGAAAGGAGTTTTGTCGAGATGAGCTACCAACAATAGACTCTATCATATGCACAAAAAAAATGAGGTTTTAAGATACAATTATAGATAAGAAAAAATAGATCTTCAGAAAAACTCAAGGTTACAAGGAGTATATTGGCCAAAGTGTTACAAGTAAAATGTAGATAGAGCCTTGGTTTATTCAGCTTGAGGTACAAGATCAATTGAATAACATCAATCAATTTGATTAGAGAGTCACAACTTCTTATAATATTGGATTTACAACATGAATATCTTAAGTACAATGCTACATTTGAGAGGTATTTATTCTAGCTGAAGTTAGATAGGATTTGTATATGCTTTGACATGTAAAAAGCCATTAATGAGGGGACTATCATTTAATTTAACATAGTTTTTTTTTTTAACTTTTTTTGTTGAAGCAAGGTCAATCTTTTGGTATGTGACCACTTCAAAGATTTTCAAGTACGACTATAAAATATCTGTAAAAAAATGATTTTGTATTAGTTGTGGTAAACTCCCTCAAATCTACCACTATAACACAATAAACAACTAACATGGTAACATGAATAACAATACTCTTGCATCAATATATATTTAATGCAATAACACAAACTTCCACATCACCCTAGAAAGACTTACTATGATATACCTAAGATATAATAGATCTATTATCATAATGTAATAAATAAATATAATGTAATAATAGTCATATGCCCATTATTATTATGTAATGTACTCATTAATATGTATTAATGATAAGTCATGCCCTTTGCCATGGAGATGACTTATCACCTCTACATGTATTTATATGCATTCCCATTGTATATCAAGAACATGTCAATTAACAATCAACAATGATTATATATTCCTTGAGAAATATATGGATTTGTCTTTGTTGTAATGGATGCTTAGGTGAAGTAACCTTCTGGTTCACTTCAATTGGTATCAGAGCGATTGTTCCACTGATATGTGGTCAATTTTTAATTTTCTTGTGGTAATAAAAATTTAGAGGCTTGTGGACCACTCTTTAGGAAATTGGTTTCAATTGGTTGGCATGTGGTCAAATTTATTTTGTGAGTGGTATTTAAAAAGGAAAACAAAAGAAGAGGAGAAAAAGAGAGAGAAAAAAGTTTTTCAATAACTCGAGGCTTGTGGCCCACTCTTTACTCCCATAACAAGAAATGATCTATAATCAAAATATTCCATAGTTGGCATAAATAAAGTGAATTACCACATAAATAGTAAGAAAATGTAATTAAAAAGGAAAGTTTCCGAGTGCTTTTAAAGTGCACGTGAAGAAGTATTAAGTCAAACAAAGATTCCATAGTTGGCATAAGTAAAGTGAACTACCAGATACATGGTAAGAAAAGCTAATTAGAAAGGAAAGTTTCCAAGTGATTTAAAATAGACGTGAAGAAATATCAATTAAATCAAACTATTCCATAGTGAATGAATTTTTGTAGGGAGGAATAAAAAATAAATACAAATCTCTCTTTACGTGGAGGATAAGTTTTATAAATAGTCATGTAAAAGTGAATAACATTAAAATATTGGTAAAAGGTGGAAGTATTAAAAATATACAAAAAGTGGAAATATTAAAGTTTATAAATAAAGTATTGTTGAATGTGCTTATTAAAGAGTTGTTGTTGTTGTTGTTGTTGTTGTTGATGATGATGATGATGATGATGATGGTGATGATTATTAACGTCCACTTAGACCAATTGGTCTATCAGACCTTAAGAAGGTAAGAGATTATTTCAAATCCTTTAAAATTGTATTTCTATGCTCAAAAAGCATTGAGAGAAGCATTCCAACATCACCATAGTTTTGATGACTTAGGAGGTTAGGAAGGTCGATAATGTGAAAAATATTTTTAAATTGGGATCTAATATGGGTATGGGCAGGGCAATCCAAGAGGAAATGTTTTTCATCTTCTACCTGCTTAGTGTCACAAAGGTGACAAATTCTCTCATCCCATGGTGTTTTGGGAGTTGTCCAATGCCCAATTTCACTATGCAGCTCATGAGAGTTTGTTCTTAATTTCGTAATGTTGATTTTCTTCTTTGCAGTTTTCAAAACTGAGAGGTAATTTTGATCTTCTAAATTAGGGATGACCACCTCCTAGTAGTATCTTATTTCCTTTTATCCACTAATTCTTTATTACACCACATATTCTCCTTAAATTTGGAAGTGATAATATTTGTAATATTATTGATATTATGCATGAGGGATTTTTCTCGTATTCCCCAATGATTTAGCCAAGATTTGGCATATTTATGTCATCCCCACTTGAGCCGCTAGTGGTTTTGGATAGAGTTTGAAGAATTTTGGGGAACCTCTTTTCATCCATGTTGTTTATCATGTTCTTGTACATTATGTATCTAATCATAACAATTCTTTCAATGGAGGAAATGCTTGCTTCTATGAGGAGGATATGATAGGGTGTATTGCCCTTAATTTTGAGGTTATAAGTTATAAAATTATTTTGGATCTATTCTATATTTCTCCAAGATTCTCTAGATATACTGCAACCCCAAACTTTACATCCATATCTAATCCAGGTGGATATTCGTGGCCACCCACCTGTTCCAAATTCCACTTGGCTCATCTTGATAGTTTTTAGTTCAACACGTTTCTCCATAAAAATGACATCTATTTTTAATTGTGGGTTTTTCAATTTTGGGGATGTCTTGAAGCCCTACACAACAACCAGGTGGATATTGGTCGTCGTCCACCTATTCCAACTGACTTATTTTGACAGTTTTCATGTCAATACATATTTATGTACTTCCAGGGCCGTTTTGAGGCCCTAAACAACGTTTTTGGGCTTTCCATAGTCAAAATATAGTCATAGTTAGAGTTTGATGGAATAATGTGTAGCTCTCCAAAATACCTTTCCAACGGGCTATCAAACACCTAAAACAAAGATCATATGCAAAAGTTACGACCCCAGGAAGTTGATGTACTAACTTACCCCAACGGGGACCACATGACTTTTGACGCTTCATCTCTTAGGTCTAGGTTTTTGGATGTCTAGGGTTTTGGAATTCATGTTTATTGTAAAAATTCATTTAGAGCCTCATTGTACTCATCTTCTTACGAATGAGCGTATCTGTCACATCTCTTCTCATAGATAAGTTGCCACCATTCTAGCAAGTTCATTCACTCTGTATTTTTACAATCTATGTACATTTCTTTCATTAATATAAATCATGTATTGTTGTATTTATCTGTTTCTAGAAATATTTGTGTGTATTTCATTGTAATATCTCTACTTTCATTTCATTCCAAAAATAATACAGATCAGTGGTATCAGAGCAGGATGCTCTTGATCATTTTTCAGTGCATGTCCCCAACGAGGTCTGAGTATAGCAAGTTGGGTATCAAGCTTTATCTCTTGAGGAAAATCACTCTCACACACCTAAGAAACCCTCCATGGCAGAAGAAAATAAAAATGGCAGAGCAAAAGATTCTATTAACCTGTTGCTTGAGCAAGCTCTCACGCGATAAAGGGACGAAATGATGGAGAATTTTTCCCACATCCTTCAATGCTTGTTGATAGCAACATGCACATCTTCATCAAGCAACCACTTTGGAGGAACCTCTCCCTTCAAGCTACAAGTTAATTTTGATATTCTCGTATTTGAAGGTTAGATATATGAGGATGCCCTAGAAAAGTGGTCAAATTTTCTAGAAGGTTATTTATCTGTTCACATTATTTCTGACAGGGAAAAGATCACCTTCGCACTCCTCAAGGCTCTCCCCCATGTCAAACATTGGTGGGAAACTTACTAGGAGCAAAGTTCCACAGAGGAATATGGAATATATGGGGCTGAGCCCACTTGGGATTTTTTTGTGGATGCAGTCAAGGAACAATATTACCTTGTTTATAACTATGAAGACCGATACATGAGATGGACCACATTGCGGCAAGAGAGGGGCCAAATGGTGCTGAAGTTCAAAAATACTTTCCATACCTTGCGCACCAAGATGGTTATCAAAGACTCCGAGCGACATATAGTTCTGAAATATTGTGGGGCTCTACATAGGTACATCCAAACCAAAATGGATTTCCTAAAAATCTCATCACTGGGAACTGCCTATTGATATGCTGTCAAAATTGAGCAGAAATTTAGGCACCAGAACAAATGGGAGTTTGGGTCTGCAAATATGCAACAAACAAATCATAATAAAGATGACCCTAACTAACAGCCTCCTGACAACTAGTCCAAGACACAAGAAAAGAAGGGTAAGGGAAAGACAAGGAATGACAATGGGAAGTGGTGCAACTTCCACAAAATCCCCTAGCACAACACTAATGAATGTCGCTCAAAATAGTCATTGGTGGCCGAGATCAAAGATAAGGAGCTGAACCTTGATTCAGAATCTGATACAGAAAATAACGAAGAAAGGCAGATCATCGACGCAGACCCCACTACTACCGTCACGGTCACAACAATTCAACTAGAAGAACTAGCAGACCCTTAAGAGGGGGAACACCTCTTTCATTCACAGATGTGGGTGAAAGGGACCTCGTTGCATTTCATTGTTGATAGTGGAAACTAGAAGAACCTCATCTCAATTAAGGTCCTGAAACATTTGGGGTTGTCGATAACACCACACCTGCATCCTTACAACATCAGGTGGCTTCGCCAGGGATGAGATCTTCGTGTCAGCCAACAATGTTGCATGTTCTATGGAATCCAACCCTTCAAGGATGAGGTAGTGTGTGATGTTTACCCTCTTGATGTCTGTGATGTTGTTTTGGGCCAACCATATATGTGGAAACATCATGCTATTTATGAGTCTCGACCCCGTAGTGTCATTATTAATCTGGGGGTTCAAATATACAAGATACCAGAGGTAGTTCCAACTATTTTTCCATCAAAATAGTGCTGCAAGGTAATCTCTCATACTGCTAAATTCAGTCTCTTCACAATCTGTTCAAAGGATGAACACAAGGCCACTATAACCACTGCAGCCTCAACACCTTCTACCCAACATAAGCAGATTGTAGAAGGGGAATAAGATATTTCTTCGTCATCTAGGATGGTGCCTAGAAATGCCCCGTCAAGCCAAGATACAAGAGGTTGGTGGAATAGATTCAACCCTACCATCAACAGGTTTGTGACAACCTTCCATAGACCAAGAAACACAACTTCTCCAGTAAGGAAAGCAACTCACAAATATTTAGATTCAACAAATGCATTCCCCTCTTCCCCGAGATTTCAATGCAATGGAGACCATTTCTTCCTAAGGGGGGAGGAATGATCCAAGTGGATATTGGTGGCAACCCACTTGTTCCAAATTCCACTTGGCTCATCTTGATAGTTTTCAGTTCAACACGTTTCTCTGTAACAGTGACATCTCTTTGTAATTGCGGGTTCTGCACTTCTAGGGTTGTCTTGAAGCCCTACATAGCATCCAAGTGGATATTGGTGGCCACCCACCTATTACAACTATTTTATTTTGGAATTTTTCATGTCAGTACATCTTTTTGTACTTCCAGGGATGTTTTGAGGCCCTAAACAACATTTTTTGGGATTTCCACAGTCAAACTATTGATGAAGTTAGAGTTTGATGACATAATGTGTAGTTCTCGAAAAGAACTTTCCAATGGGCTACCACATGCCTAAAATGGAGATCATATGCAAAAGTTACGACCTCAAAAAGTTGATGTACTAACTTACCCCAATGGGGCCCACATGAATTTTGGCGCTTCATCTCCCAGGGTTAGGTTTTGGATGTCTAGGGTTTTGACATTCATGTTTATTGTAAAAAGGCCTTTAGAGCCTCGTTTTACTCATCTTCTTGCCAATGAGCGTAGCTGTCACATTTTTTCTTAGAGATAAGATGCCACCATTCTAGAGAGTTCATTCACTATGTATTTTTATAGTCTCTGTACATTTCTTTCATTAATAGAAATCATGTATTGTTGTATTTCTCTTTTTCTGACAATATTTGTGTATTTCATTGTAATATCTCTACTTTCATTTTGTTATGAAAATAATCTGGATCAATATCAAATAACTGGAGTGACGAGAGTGTGGAAAAGGAGTTTCTTTTATCCCAAAGACAAAGGATTGTTGATTTACAATTGTTTTCTAGCCCATAATAAGCTTTCCACCCTCCATTTGTCCCTTTTTCAACGCTAGAGTTCCAATTAGCTTGTGGTGGACATTGATTCCAAGATACTTATATGAAGGCACTTCCTCCAAGCTATTGTTGTCATAAACAAAAGTATCACAGATGATCCTTTTGGATTTAATTATCATAACCTTTGTTTTTTCAATTTTCATAGTCATGCTCATGGTAGAGAAGAAGTCCTTAAGAATTATTAGTTGCTTACCTAGGTCATAGGGACTCTTCGCCATAATAATAATATCATCATCATAAAGAAGGGAGATGATGATTATATTAGTGAGAGTAGGTCCAACATAGCCTGCATCCCCCTAACAATATTATAACTTATCAATATAGATGCTGAAAAGGGTAGGGGATAGGGGACAACCTCGTTTGACTCCTATATTATAGTTAATTTTTTCTGACCAGCCCTTAGTGTTCCTAAACTTGGAAACAACGTTCTCATATATCCTTACTACAACAACTATTAACTTGAAAGGGACTTTAAGCTCTTCTAACCTAATCCAGAGGTTAGTACTGGGCACAATGTCAAAATATTTTATAAAATCAATGAAGCAACAAAGGAGATTGGTTTTATCATTATGACACTCCTTTGTAATGATCCTAAATATAACAAGTTGGTCCACAGTGGAATGGTAACCTTTAAACCAAACCTGGCATCTAACTCTTTTTCCATGGCTTTCTAGCCATGTGTCAATCTTCTTTTCCAAAATACTTTCGTATATCTTAGCTAAAATTGGGCTAATCATAATGCTCCTATAATTAAAGGGATTGATTTTATCCTTGCTTTTAAAAATAGGTACAATGAGGCTTTGAGTCCAAGGTTTTGGGAAGCTTTGCTAGATAGCTAAATTGAAGAGCTTATGTATGTGAGGGATGAGGATAGGTCCTACAATTTTAAATATTTCACCTTGGTAACCTTATATGTCCTTATCTTTTCCTTTTGAGAGTTGATTAACCCCAAACTTAATGTCTTCTATTGAGAACACTTCATCCTTTGTCGAGTTGTTTGGCATGTTGTCCATGACGTTAGGGGATTCATACATATTTTTAAGGTAGAAATTCTAGTCCTTCAAGGGAATCTTATTATTTTCTTTAGTTTTACGAGTTAGAATTTGCCTCCAAAATTTCTTAGGATCTATCTTAAATAGGTGCAAAAGCTTCTCTTGCTTTCTATTTAGATAGTCTTTTTTTTTCTTTGCTTAATTAAGGTTTTGTATATATTTATCTTATAATATTTTAAAGATGCATTGGAAGCATCCCTAATGGATTTTCTAGATATTTTACGTTCATTATCATACTAAGGGTTAGTTTTACTATTTTTCTTTTTATGTGCACCTCAATAGAAAAATTGTTAATTGAAGTAGAGGGGGTTGTTGTAAAATTATGATATTAAGATTCGATATTTTT
>ML779673.1:886047-900760 GCA_009831015.1 Picea engelmannii
AATAAGAGCATAATGTTTGGTTCTAGGTTTTTGGGGGAATTGTGGTGAAGCAGCTGTAGGGTAGGAGGGGTCCAAAGCCCCGTGTGACGAGAAGGGACATGGGGTCTCGAGGGAAAAAGGTGGTATATAACTATAAAAGGAGCGTTGGAAAGAAGATATTGGTAAGTGCACGGAAAATTGGAACCGTCCACCTCTTTCATCTGGTTAGGTGAGACAGATAATTGTGTTGAGTATGGCTAGAGGTTTGGTAAGCAAGGATAAGGTCAGTCGACAAGTGGGTAGGGAAGAAGAATATGATTCTTTCCATAGACTTGTGAAAAAAAAACACGCATCTTGGGAGGCTTGGTTGTTGGGATCTCAGTATCAAAATCTATGCTCATAGGCAGCAAAAAGGCAGTCATGGAGGTAGAATAAGTAGTTCGAGGCCAGAGGAAAACATTGACACAAGAGGGGATTTTGGAGGAGTTTCAAGACTGGATAGAGGACCCATATTATTCCAGGACAAGAGAAACTAATTACTTCAAGAAAACATAAACATACTAGATATTCAAGGAAATGGTTGGGCAGGCCTTGCAAAAGAGCAAGAGGGGATGAAGGACATTTTGCATGCACTTATAATTTTTGAGGGAAAATTTGAGTTATTTTGCATGTCCCATCATGGAATCCATTTCAAGGTTACCCTAGGAGGTCAACGTCATGAGAAGTAGGAGGAGGTAGAGGGAAATCTGAACCCAACAAGTTTACAAAAAATCCCAATCAATGTGAAAAAATATGAGGTTTCCACAACGACCAGAGATGACACTTAAGAAAATCATCACCAGGAAGGAGCACAGGGACACTGGTTTTGACTTAGATTCTATGTTGATGTTTTATATGCTTAAAGTTCTCTTGGTAGGAATAGAGTATATAGAAATCATATAGAAAGTGATAACAATGCATGATCAATATCTAGACTTATAGTTTTTTTGGTGATCTCAGACCTGATAACATTACTATGAAAATTTGGATATATTTTTTCGAAGTTGGAATCATATTTTTTTTCTGGGAGATTCTCTCGAATAAATTGTAACTCTTTTTTTAATATAATAAAAAAATCTTAATAGTTTTTAGATTTAAAAAAAAACACCAAGTGAAAAAATAATAGTCCATTTGAAAGATATAATTCAAATTAGTAAACTATGTTTAATAAGAAGGTTTAAATTTTTTTACTTACAGATATGGTTCATGGTTTATATTAATGTTAAATTTAGTTCCAATAAAATTAAGTGCGTGCATTTTATGATTTTGATGAATATATTAACAAAAGTAAAGCATCATAAAAATATGTATGTTCTTTCTCGTATGAATTTGTGCATTGGCAATGATGGAGTAACATAAAAATGTATATTTTAATTGCATGTGTTTAATGATTTTGACAAATATATTTACAAAGTAGAGTAACATAAAAGTTTTTATGTTCTTTATCTGATACATTTGCATGTTTGCGATGCTGGGTAACATACAAGTCATTCCTTATCTTCTACATTGGTATATTTGCTATGATAAGGCAACACACAAATTTATTGTAATTTCCTTTTTATCGTAAGTACTTTTGTTGTAAAACTAGCACAGCCACAATTATGTGGTTGATTAACGTCGAAATGTATATTAAAACGAAATGTGGCCAGCATAGAAATGAAACGAAACGTTGTCAGTATAAAAATGAAATGAAACACGGTTAGCATAGAAACGCGACTACCATTCTGTGCGAATATTTTAATATTTTTTAATCAGTAGACGTGGCAATAAGTTAGTGAACACAATAATTTTTAAACACGATTAGGTAAATGTAAAAAAGTAAACATATAAACGGATGTCTTTATAACAGCTCGGAAGTTAATGGATGAAATCAAAGCCATTCATTTATTGTGACAACTAAGAATATTTTAAGCATATTTAATCTCATCCATAAAAAACATATTAAAAATTAAAACCCTATTAAATGTACTCATTTTCAATAGATGTACATCTTTCAATGTAAATATTTATTTTAACATTTAGCACCATATTTTATTTTTGTTCAATTTACGGAAAACAAAATCTCTATTCGTTACAAAATATATTGATAAACTAAAATGAGAAGATGGGATGGAATGGATTGGTTAAATCAACCTGGAAAACAACAACATTCTATGCATTGTAAACCTTGCATTCCTTGGCTACTTCCTCCAGCTGAAGTCGCCGCCTCGCCACGAGCAGATTTGCACCTCTCTTTGCATACTCCCACGCCATGCACTGTCAATATACACCTACACTACCTCATAAACCAATGTCCAATATTTGACATGATGCAATACATAATATATATTAATATTTATTTTTTATAAAGGAATACTGGTGTTATAATATATCTTAATATTTATTACATATAAAGGATTATTATGTAGCAAGTGTATGTTTCTTTTTAAATAATTTTTTTTAAACAAATTGATATAATTTAAGATACATACCATGAACATCTTAGAAATTCTTTAGATGTATAACAAATGCACAATGCAAAAACATGACATTATTTTATAAACACGCAAACAAACTTAAGCATTTAATGCCATAAAAGGTGATAGAGCCATCCTCAGGTGAGATAAAAAAATATAATCATTTTAAGGCATGATGGAAAGAAATTTCTTTGCATACATTTCACATATCTATAAAAAAAGTCGGTATAATGACAAAAAGTCGGTAAAGTTGGTATAATGGCATGAGTAATGAGTTATTTATTTAAAAACGAATTATATTCAAAAGTAGATATGAAGATCAAATAATAAAGAGTGGAGCCCAGGGTTAATGGGATTTACACTCTCAAAAAAATTTTTTTATAGATAAATACATTACCCCCAAAAAACATTTTAAAGATTAATGTAGTTATACAAAATTAATTATAGAGATCGTTTAGAAAAGCCTAGATAATTCTGAATCGACCTACACCCATATATGATATGCATCTTATGGTTGCAAAACTTCACCTGGCCTATGCTCGAAGATGCTCCTTTGATGAGAACTGCCTTTCCCCAAACGAGCATTGGGCGGCTAATGAAAGACGTTCATAAGAGTTTGGAGAAAAAGACTGCAGAAGACATCATGAGCAACATGGGGACTGATAGTGCCACATCCCAACCCCACCTCCACCATTTTTTCACGAGCGAACACATACCCATTATGACTGTAATTGGGTTTTTTTGTTTATGTTCTTTGGAAATGTAACTGTAATGGTGGTATAATATGGAATGAAATAGTTAAAGGAGAGAAGTAGCATGGTTGCCATGTGTTGATACGTGTCACGCGTCATGCATTCTCTCAGGAACCGTGTTTCCATTGTACTAGAAGTCGAACATAAGTGGGATGTTTGAGAATCCTCGAGAATCCTCATTGAAATGAAAATATGAATGACAGTGCTATATAAAAAATTCCATTCATTGGTCTGTCAATTTATTGGAAAATCTAGGTCTGGATAGGATACTTCACCAATTACATACCCAATTATTATCATCTCATTGCACAGAGAGGATAATATCCTATATAAATTAGGGTTGGTTTCCCCACAATTGAAATCCACTTTGGAAGACAGTAAGTATACATAATTTATGATTTGGGGCACACACTTGAAAGATCACGATATAAATTTTCTTGCATTGAATATGCGTGTTTGTAAAGCATCGGATAAAAAGAGTTGTAGGAAGCACAAAATTAGTAGTGAATGGTTCCATGGGATATGTGACAGCTCCAGTGAAACAACAAAATAGGAAGCATATTTAACCACAAGCATGTCAGAAACAACGACTGGTTCCGTGGGACCCTTGATGAAGATGCATGAAATATCAACCAATAAATGAAGTTCTTCAAGAGACAGTGCCACTGCAACTACATATTCAACTACTGCAATAGCGAATGGTTTCGTGGGCTATGCGACATCGCCGCTACAACAACAAAATAGGATTTGAAACCTGGTAGGTCTTACCTTTATTGTTCTTATTGTTCTTGGTAGGAAAATAATGAAGCAATAAAATAAAGTTCTAATGAAATGGATAGAGATACTGTAGAGACTTACTTACCATTGGGCTACGCTAACCCAAGTTTGCAAATAGACTGTCCGGTTCCATTTCAAAGACTTTTCCTTATATCCTTTCATCTTCGACAAGCATTTTGTAACAAGGTTCGAAGTTCGTTGCAATAACTCGTGGCAATCATCAAGGGCTCATATCTGCATCATGTTAAAACTAGACCAACAATCATCAAGGCCTTGTCTCTGCATCAATCTCCACATCAAGTTAAATCGATACTGAACCAAACAACCAATTGAAGCTAAATATCTTCCATCACTCAAGCTGTCTTCCATGACATCCACATACATTAATAGCAGGTATATATCAATGGTCATACATTAATGAAGGTATGTATTAGTGGTGAATCACAGGTATGTATCAGTGGTTTGAGACTCTTTCAAGTGATGAAGAGAAAGGGCACACTCTTTGGATTTCAAGGTGGAGCGGTGAGGACACACATCGATATTGATTAATGCAGTGACCGCTTGATTCTTGTGCTACCAAGAACCTGCATGCTTACCATACCAATGCATGTCAGTGCGTGTCAATTTTTCAATTTTTTTATTTTCAAATTACTTTATAAATCTAACAAATACTAAAAATATATTCAAACATACCATAGGAAATTATGTCTTATCACAATGAATTCTCCAATCAAAAATTAAAACTTAGAAATTCAAAAATTTCAAAAATAAATTTTATTTTAAAAAAAATTAAATTTTAGAAATATTAAAAAAATTAAATTTGAGAAATATTGTGAAAATAGGTTAAGTAATTGGTTGCGAAATATTTTAGGGAGATCAAAAATACACCAACTAATAAATCAAGATGCACGAGTTAATAGGTGGTCAACCATGGTTGACCGCCAAGCGAAAGCTATAGTCCCTGCCTTGGCCGAAGGCAGGGACTAATAAGAATGCCTATAATATTATCTTGAATAAGAATGCCTTCAATATTGAATTTGCACTAGTTTTGGTAAATTCTCCGCAATTTAACTAGTAGAGTATGGTGAATAAGTGTGCACAAATTTGAACTCCAGTCTAATCATAACAAGTTCACCTACTTACAATACCATAGGATAATTAACCAATATATGTATTAATGAAATTTTTATGTGTGTTAGGCCTTCTTTAGTTCACAACACTACTAAAGTCAATGGCAACCAATATACACCCTGCAATAGAGTGTTTAGTATGAATCCATCCTTTAAGGAATTGACCAATCCATCTCCTGATTTCTATGAGAATTCATCCCTCAGACACATCCATTCTTTGGAACCCATTTCTTGTCACTAAGAACCTACAGGAGGTATCCTATAGAAGTCATGTCCTACGCTTGTTTGTATGAGCTAAGGATATATGAAAGTACATTAGTATACATGTCAATATTTATTGGCATATATACCAATGTGTATATTATCATATACACTAGCTTGTGTGTGTGTGTGTGTGTAGGAACACACAAATGGTTTCTCAATATTATGAGAATGGATGTGCATGGGGATATATGAGTGGATGGATCAATCAATCTCAAGAAGAATGGTGTTAGATTATCGAAACTTCTCAACAACATTATTCGCTTTGTTGCAGGGTGCATATTGTTTTCCAAATCCAAGTGCATCTTATGACATATTTTATACATGATCGATGTTCACTTTTTGTTATGCTCACCCCAATGCATGAAAACACTATTGTCTTATTTTACACAACAACTCAATAACGTCATAGTTCACATGAACACATTGTTATGTCACCTTGTAGGAATGGTGTGCCTAACTAAATGGGTGATCAAATTTTAATAGGGGAATCTAATTTTCTCATTCATGGTTAATTTGAACCATGTCAATTCCCACCTTAGATAACCCACATTCCAAATTTGATGGATCAATTTCCCTCGTCCTCTATGCACTCAAGGATAATTGTTAAAGACTAAATTAATAAGGTTGATCATATGGTTATGCACATATCTGTATCAGATTCACTTATAAATAGTTTCACAACATTGAACAATGAATATGAATTATATACTTTTTTAGATCAAGTTCAACACAAGCATTATTACAACTCTCTATACCGTGTTATATGTATAGTTACAAGACATTGATATTATAGTTGCGTGGTTTTGATTATGTTATGTAATGTTTATTGTTGTTTACTCATGTCTTGATGTGTTTGGACAAGTATCTTAATTTCACCAATGCACTTTAAGTCCAGTTATCTATATCGAACATTGATTAGGATCTCCTATATAACTAGTATAGATCCATCTTAACCTTATCTCTATCAAGCGGTCATAGGGATCAATCTCTCAAGGTGATTTTTTTTTAGAGTGAAAAAATATGAGTAAAGATTCAAACTCTTAGAGATTTGATCACTCTTATGGTTGATGGATGCATGGTCAAGATAGACCTAAGTTGTTGTAACATCCCCACTATACTCCCTATTTTAATGAATGCTTAATGTAGATATAATGTGTGGCTATGGCCAAGTGATGTATATGCAAAATGTATTTCTCAATTTTAATAATAAAATGTGATGCCAACTGCTAAGGGACATGGAAAGATATAGGAGATGAATTAATCCACAAAGGAAGGGAGGGTCTAAGAGAATCTCTAAGAAAGGGTTCCAAGGGGAAATTATCCATGTCTATTAATTCCAACCACATTCTTGAATTTTATTATCATTATGTATTAAAATTCTATCAATGATTGAGTGTCCACAAAGGCAATCATTGAATGCATGCAAGAGGGTGAGTGTGAGAAGTCACATCCCATAGTTATTGGGATTATGGGGGATGATTACAATCAAATTGGGGAAGTGTTTGAGTCAAACAAACAAGACAAAGGAGATAAATTATTATGGGAAACTACAATAGTTTTAGACATAAAATGTTTTTGCATGAACAACAAGTGAAGAGAAGAAAATAGAGCTTGGAGATGGAACAACCATGGAGGGAAAATTCTAGAACATGATGGAGCATTTTTGGAGAGTTTTGGAGATGAATACTGAAGAGATAGGTTGTCAGGTCTAAAGAATGAAATCCCGAGTGAGTTGCATTGTAACAACAAGTGTTTGTTGTTGTTTGTTGGTAGTTTTCTTGGTGTTGAGTTCCCTTGAGTTTCTAGAAGAGAGATTCATGGTTACATGTTCTATAGATACCTTGATAAATGAATGGTACACCTAAGGGACTGGGATAAGTGAAAGGGTACATTCCTTGGGTTGGGCAGGTCAAGAGGAAGAGAGCTAATGGAAAATTGGGATAGCTGGAGGAGAATACCAACGGGTTGTGGGATTTCTCAGCTGTCAGTGGACAGTGAGGGGACGCCCTCTTTTGTGGATTACTAGCCCCAACTTAGGGGTGAATTTATATTGAGATTTGAAACAACAGGTCTATGGTTGGGTGGAACATCCATCCCAAGTAGTTGGTTGCACAACTATTTATAAAATATAATTGTTTTATCTTGTTTCTATTTGTGTTATGAGTTTATTTGTTATGCGTTAAATCCATGACTGAGAATGATTTATATATTTTTGTAATAAGCTATTTATGGAATTCATGTGTGATTTTAGTATGCTATACATGCATCTAGTTCATGATATCATATAATGGATAAATCTATGTGTAAATTGTAGCTATTAAGCTACAAGAAATTAGTTAGAAGAAAATTTTAATTTTTATGAGTATTCTACACATAATGGACGTCACCTAGGCTAGGGGATGTTACATTATGGTATCAAATCCTCTAGTTCAAACACTAGGCTTGTATGGGCCAACATGAGTGCGAATTGGGAAAATTCACTATTACATATTTTGGTCTGTACAAAATTGGTGAAAAACAAATCAATTAGAGAAAAACCCCCAAATTCGTGGGAAAAATTTGAGCTTAAATGCATCCGAGTAGTCAAATATATGATCTAAGGAATGAATATGCAAGTTGCGGTGCTGAATTTGACCTCAAAGGTCGAAAAATCATGTTTTTATGGTCATTTTAGTCTTGGGTAGAGTTTAGTGAATCAACAACCAAGATCGTGTTTGTTCTCGAGATCAATGGACCAAAGTCACTTTAATAAATTTAAAAATTGGTAAGGTTTCAACAGCTTAGAAGGTTAAGCAGATCAACGATTGAGATTAATTTTTAGCAGTTGGGAAAATGAGACAGACCGACAGTATGGATTCATTTTTGGCCGATGGGGGGTTGGAGTAGATCAATAATCATGATTAGTTTGAATGATAGATCGATGGCCTAGATTCATCAGGAGAAATCACCGATGATCAATTTTGTATCGACAAGTTTGGCGAAGATTTTTGATCGACTAAAAGAAATATCCAATGGTCAATGGTCGATGATTGGGGATCGACAGAGTTGGGTGAAGTTAGATAGATTGATGACCAAGATAATTTTTGGATGGGAGATCAATGTTCCAAATTCATTTGAGTTTTGGTAAAAAATTCTAAGTGTTGGAGATGGCCAATGAAAATCGTCGACAACTGATTGTTGGGTCAGCTAGATTGAAAAAGTGTTTTAATTGCCAACGAAAATCACCAATGATCGATGGTTAGATGTCGTCCAGATTGGAAAAGTGTTTTAGTCGCTAATGTAAATCGTCGATGACCGATGCTCGGGTGTCGGTTGATTTGGTGAAGTGTTTTGATTGAGCAAGAGGAAGCGCCGATGGAAGATGGCCGATGGTTGGGTGTTGACTGATTCAATGAGGTGTTCGGTCATCCAATAGAAATGATCAATGGAAAATGAAGAAAAGAGGGTGATGAAGTGTCATGCCACATCATCTAGGGTGCCATGTTAGAGTCTACGTGTCATGCCACGTCAGTGTCCACATGTCATGCCATGTCATCCAAGAAATGGTCGATGGAAGATGGCCGGGTCGGTCGAATTGGAGAAGTGTTTTCAAAAGTCAACAAGAATGGTCGATGGTCGATGGTTAGTTCATCTAAATTGAGATATTTTTTCATATACCAATGAAAATCATCAACGACTGATGATTGAGTTAGTTGGTTAAGAGATGTGTTGCATTTGGTTGCTAAAGGAAAAGGGCTAATGGATGATGGTCGGGTCAAAACTTTAGGAAGTTTAGGTAGTTTAACGAATGATATATCATATGATTTTGAGATCGATGCCTCATATTTAAGAGTTTTTATAACAGTAAAACAATCAATTTCTATGATTTTTGTTTTTAGATTTTTGAAGGTTATGAACTTGCGAGGCAATTTTGAGACCTTAAACAACATTTTTAGGAAATCAAAACCCGAATGAAAATTGTGTACGAAGGTAGAATAGAGTTTACCAAGGTACACTCTATCTCTACATATAAAATAAAATAACTTGGAGAGAGCTATCCAGTGAACTACTCCGGGTGAAAAATAAAGCTCATACGAGAAAGTTACAATTGAAACAATTAAGTTAAAATTTTGGCACCAGTTTACTTACAAAGAGTATAAATCCCTACTCATAGGTCCATTTGGAGTTTAGGAATAGTATATGGAAACATTATAAACCATATAAGACAACCATGGAGCTATATTTGGAATTTTTGTTTGTGAAAATGAGCTGGGAGAGAAAGAAGACACATGTAGCATACAATGATAATTTGGGGAAAACAATCAAAACTTCTCCAGAACATAAATTTTATCTCAGAGCCCAGATTTGAGAAAATGAATAGTTGATGGGAAGGTATTGAGGAGGAGAAGACATGTGTCCACTAAAATTTTTGAATTCAGTGCTAAAATTTTATCAGGAAGTAGTAAATAATTTCTATAGTAGTAAGTGAGTGGAAATTGCAACTTGTAAATGTTGTAACTTTTTGTTTAAAACTCAGAATGAGGCTTGAGTATATCCATTGGAGAGATGTTTCAGAGAGGAATTAATCTAAGGAATCATATTTTGAATTGGTGAATTATGTTCTTCATAAATTTATGAGAAGAATAACATGTATTCTAATTTATAAAATATTTTATGTTGTGCATGTTCTAACAATAATTACTATATGCACATTTTTTGCTAAATTAGAAGTACAAGAAAAAAATTTTGGTTATTATATGATGACTAGAGTTATGAAAGATGGAAAGGGATATTATATCCATGAGGAATAGATCATAGGTATTCATGTCATCATAGGAAATGTTGAGACAAAGTGAAATGGAAGAAGAGGTAGACAAGAGCCTGTAACTATGAGAAGCATGCATAGAGAAGTGCAGACCTATAGAGAATATAATGAAAGGATTATGAAGGATAAGAAAGAGATACTTCAGAGTCTGGATATGTTTCATTATAAAGTTAACAAATAATCTTGCACCAAGCAAGAAGGTAGTGCTAGACAAGTGGCATCATCTGGATCCCAAAGAAAAAGGGGTGATCCAAGATAATCCACCAAAAGAACTCATGCAAGTTTGAGGCCAGGGAGCAACCCAAGTGTGTCTCCTGTCTAGAGGTAGAGAAGGAGGCGTGAGGTAGACATATTGCAAGGTGACTTAGGAAAATTGATCCACCAACTTTCAATGGTGAGCATAGGAAAGGAGAAGAGGTTGAGACTTCACTGTTGGAAATGAAGAAATATTTTCAGTTGCATGATTACCCCTCAAGGGTAGAAGCTAGAATTGCAGCCTACCACTTGGAAGGAAAGGAAGTTTAATGGTGGGATTAGCTTAAGAAAGAAAAGCACCTTGATGAGAAGAGGATATCATGGAGACAATTCAAAGGATACTTCCAAGAGAGATATTTTTCTAAGAATTACTATGAAAGAAAGATGAAAGAGTTATTTGAACTCAAGTTGGGAAGCATAACAATCGATGAATATGAGAAGAGGTTCTTTGAGTTGTTGAAGTATGTTGAATTAATCAAGGATGATAAAGTAAAATTCCAAAGGTTTCTAAGTGGTTTACCCGCCTTCTATAGTGACAAGATACAATATGATAATCCCAATGTGTTGGAGGAATCCATAAGGAGAGCAAAGAATATTTATGAGCAAAGCAAGGGAAGACCAATTTTCCAAAAATATTGGAATGAAAAGATGAAGGGTAAACATGATCAAAGGTAGAATGGTTTTAAGCCACCCTTTCTGAATAACAACTCCCAAGAAAATAAACAAGGTCAGTAAACCCAAAATGAGCACAAGATTGCAGATTCATTTGGGAAAAGGACAAGGAAGCAGGCTATATAATGTTGGGGATGTGAGGGAAATCACTTATATAGGGACTTCCCTCACAAAGGAGAAAGAATGAGTATTTTCCAAAACATTTAGGAGGCTGAAGTAGTGGAAGACATGGGAGGAAACATGCCAAATATTTATGCAGTCTTGGACAACAAGCAAGCAAAATATCAATCCCCCATGATTGAAGTAGAAGGTAAGATTGATAACCAACCCATAACAATTTTAATTAATTATGGAGCTAGCCATAGTTACATAAACTATGAAATTGTTTAAATATTTCACCTGC
Source organism: Picea engelmannii (assembly GCA_009831015.1). Lineage (NCBI taxonomy): Eukaryota > Viridiplantae > Streptophyta > Pinopsida > Pinales > Pinaceae > Picea > Picea engelmannii. Next base: position 897,579 of record ML779673.1, read on the forward strand.
AAAGGAGTAAGCATAAGAAATATTGGTTAGTTAATTTAATTAGCCACAGGGGCTAAGAGGAAAATCAATGAGCCAATTGAAGATTACCCAATAGACATGAATGGACTTAGCACAAAGGTAGATGTGAACATCATATCATTGGGTTCATATGTTTGTCTAATTGGCATGGATTGGTTGGAAAAACACCATGATGTATTAGACTGTTATAAAAAGACAATCATATGTCTTGATGAAGAAGAGAAGCAAGACAAGGTTCAAGGAATTATAAGAGCTATAATTGTTAGAGAGATTTCAATTATGCAATTGAAAAAGAGTTTCAGGAAGGGATGTCATATTTTGTATCCCATATGGAAGAGGAATCCAAATATAAAGTGAAAATCATTGAATACCAACCAATATTAAAGGATTTTGAAGATGTTTTTAGATAAATCCCAGGATTTCCACCAAAGAGAGACATTGATTTCTTTATTGATTTGATGCCAGGAGCTTCCCCCGTGTCTAAGACACCTTACTGAATGGGAACACCATAATTGAAGGAGGTGTAGATGCAACTTGAATACATTTTGAAGAATGGGTACATACACCCGTGTTTGTCACCTTGGGGTGCCCCAGTTATTTTTTTGAATAAGAAATATAGAACCTTAAGGTTGTGTATTGATTTCAGATAATTAATTACAATCACGATAAATAACAAATATCATTTTCCAAGTATTGATGATCTGTTTGATCAACTGAAAAATGAAAGAATATTTTCCAACGTCGACTTGATATCAATATATCATCAATTGAGGATAAAGGAAGAATACATCAATAAAACAACATTCAAGACAAGATATGGGAATTATGAATTCACAATAGTGCATTTTGGACTATCAAATGCGCCAACTATTTTCATGTGCCTGATGAATGGAGTGTTTAGGGAATACTTGGACAATTTTGTAATTGTGTTCCTAGATGATATAGTCATACAATTTAAGTTAGAAGAGGAACATGAACAACATTTAATAATGGTGTTGCAAGTTTTGAGAGAGAATAAATTGTATGCTAAGATAAGTAAATACATCTTTTATCAAAATAAGATTCACTGCTTGTGGCATATAATTTCAACAGATGGGATGACAGTGGATCCTAAGAAGATAAAAACCATTAGAGGATGGCCAACATACATAAATGTAACAGAGGTCATATCATTCATGGGTCTTGCTGGTTATTACTAAAGATTCATAAAAGGATTTTCAAAGATTGTAAGCCCAATCAATTATTTGCAAAAAAAAGGAGTGAAATTTGAATAGAATCCCAAATGTAAATAAAGATTTCAACCACTGAAAGACATATTGACAAGTGTACCAATATTAAATATTGTAGATCCAAATGAGTATTTTTTTGTGTGTACAAATGCATGCAAGGTGTTAGTCCCTAAAGTTGCACTTGATTGTGAGAGGGCAAACTAGGGCATCATCGGTTTATTGAAAAGTGTTTTGAAGGTTTTTGTGATTTGGTTTTTGAATAAGATGGTTGAAAAACAGGTTCAGGGTTATAACATAACATGAAAATCAAAATCAGAACAAAGTATATACCATTGACTGAATAAAAGGTAGTTACACAGACATATTAGACCAATAAAGAAAAGGGAGAGTGAAGCCTTCAATTTGTCAACTTCACATAAATTCTTGTCTCAGAATATCATAAAGAAACAAGACCATCAACTTGAAATCAAAACTTGAAAATAATTTCTACATCAAATTCTTTATTGTATTAATTAACAATCAAGAAACAAATGCATTGCAATTTGAATAATGAACTCAAGCATGAAGAAAGAAAAACAGATTAGAAAAGAGTGTCTAAACATCCATATGCCTTTGCTATTAAGTGTCAAAGAGAACAATAATTCCTTACGAAGAGTTTCAAAATGAGTCCTCTGGATCTCCCATGTTTTCCACCCCCAAACTTCTCCTTCTACAGAGTTTATATAGAACAACACATAATTATCAAGATCCAAAAGAAATGGATCTGAAAACCTCTTCATCTATATTTAGTTTCTTGTTTTAAATAATCAAGGAGAAGATCCAATCTGATCTCCAATTCTAATTGATGAGGTGGCTTGTCAACTGTTGTCCATGAGATTTTTCAAGAAAATAAATATGGAAAATTCCTGAAAAATAGGGTCCAACAATATCTTCGTATCTCTCAAACGGTGATAGATGTGTAAACACCGAGAGAGGTTTTTGTTAAGGGACTCATTCCCAAAAAAAACCTCTTTTGGTTTCAAAAAATTCATCCCCAACTGTTCTGCAACCTCTCCCAAAATTACTGACTAAAACAGGAAATGATTTATTATGAAATCGCAGAAAAATAGGCCTCAAATATAAATTTGAATCTCTTAAAATACAATTGTTGTGTAAAAAACGAGAGAGGTTTTTGTGAAGGGCATTTTACCAAAAAAAAACTCTTTTTGTTTCAACAAATTCCTCTCCATCTGTTCTGCAATCTTTCTTGAAGAAAAAGACTAAAACAGGTAAAAAAAAACAGAGTATTTCCTGTAGCTTTATCAAAAAATTAGGCCTCAAAGATAAATTTGAATCTCTTAAAATGTGATAGCTGTGTAAAAAAAAAGAGAGGTTTTTGTGAAGGGGAATGTTACCAACAAAAACCTCTTTTTGTTTTAACAAATTCATCTCCATAGTTTTATAAACTTCTTTTGAATATAAGGACTAAAACAGGAAAAACAGAGTATTTCCTGTATTTGATTTCTGTTTTTTCTTCTTTCTGTTGCGTTCATCTTTTCTTGCTACTTAGCACTCCATTTCTCTACATGAGCCTTCTCTTTCTTCAACTATTCCAATGTCTTCTGGATCTCTCTGATCTTTTCTTTATCAGTTCTGACTTTAACCCTGAACTCGAGGAACTCTTCATCAAGTGCAGGCTCATTCAAATCTATGGCAACCTGAGGTTCTTTCATATTAATTTGGTACTTAGAAACCAATCCTGATTTGTGCTCTTCATCTGAACTGGCTGAGTCCATGGCTTCAGGCATGTCTAATATTGTTGGATCATGTTGTCATTGATGCCAATGGTTTGATTGATTGATGTCATTGATTGATGTCAAGTGATTGATTGATGTCAAAGGATTGATTGATTGATGATTGATGTAATATAATATGTATTGTCCTTGATGAGAATGC
>ML779674.1:0-19464 GCA_009831015.1 Picea engelmannii
TTGCATCCAAAACTCCCTGTCCAACACCTACCATGAACAATTATGTTTCATTTGCACTGGGAGCAGTGAGATCATCAGAGTCTCCTCCCACCGAGATAATGTTCAAGTGTTGGGTAAACCATGTAAAGAATTTATCCCACAAATGGTGAGTAGAACAAAAGGTTTTTCGAGCCCTACCATCAAGTACCTACATTTAACTAAGCCTGACCATACTAAGCTTTGGTGTGGTGTCAGTGGAGGACCAAACTCAGAAGAACAAGAATATCAGTAGATGAAGTTACAAATCTTCCAAAATATCGATATACAAATGGGGTTTTAGACATAGATTCCCCCATATGTACTAAGTGATAGCTCCACCATCATCACACCATTGATTGATGGGAAACAAGAGGAAGAAATGGAACTAGCCCTATACACTACCCCATTTTCTCAAAATATCGACAATGCAGTCAACTCCCCAGTAAAAAATACTTCGACCAAGAAAAAACAACAAGAGAAAGTAACCAAAAGAAAGCAAGTCATCGATGTCGTTGGAATACCGAAAGACATCAACATCATTTGGAAAAAGACATTCAAATCAGATACAACACTGAACTTTAATGACCCCTTAATAAAGGAGAAAATAATCACCTTCATAAATAGATTAGCTGAAAGAAATAAAAAAAAATAAAAAGAACAAGTAGTGACTCAAAATATTTTGAATTCAAGTATTAGTCCTTAGTTCAAATATATGACGGTAGAAGTAGATGAAAAGAAGGCCAAAGAAAGAAAAACAAAAGCAACTCCGAGCTGTTGAAAAACAAGTAGAAACAAGAATACAAAAAAGGCAGAGGATGGTGGAGCAACAAGAACATAGCACAAGTTGGTCAACACCAATTACACTACTTCGATAAAAAATTATTCGACCCAACCCTAACAAGAAACCTCTACCAAATAAGCAACACACAATAAACCTAACAAGATATTTTCCTCCACCAAAGGCCACTCTAGTCATTGAACAAAAAATGGTGGCACGAAAGATAGAAAAATAGAAAATAAAGTACATAAAAAGGTCATCATCAGGTATCATTAGAAGAGACAATATTTGATTCAAATCCCAATGACAATAACCAAGGAAGTGTATCTCAGTCAAGGTCATAGGATCTCAACTACACCGTTCAAATGGGTGCTTGCAAAAGGGATGTCGTAGTCGAAGATGTTATTACTTTCCTAATTCGACCGAAAGTTGACTAGCACAAACAAAATCAATCATCCCCCCTCAACTCACACATCACAACAAGAATACTAGAGCATATAGCAGAAGGAACAAGTACAAAAACTCAAGGACCAATTGACAACATAATTGATGATACACAACCTATTCCTGTATCTGTAAATACCATAGGCTCAATTCAGTCAAGCATGCCACTAGAAAATCCTTCACTAGAAAACCCTCATAAGAATTAGTCAGATCCTCGAAAGATGAATACCAACACAGAACAAACCAATAGACTAGGCCAAGGAGAAAATGAGGGTATCCAGAACCATGATACTAAAAAAGAAACAAAATAAAATTCTAAACAAAATCCAAAGAAAACAAACACCAACAAAGCCAATGGCACTGGATTAGACAAGCAGAAAGAACATCTAGATAAGGGAAAGAAAAAGAACAAGGTTAAGCATAGGAAGATCAACACACAAAAAACAATCACTTTTACATCATTCAATTTGGTTGGTTCAACAAAACCTCATGTAAAAGCAATGTTTGACATAGCGACTGCATCAGACGAGCATATAATTGAATTGTAAAAAGAAGTGTCTAAGGAAGCAACAACTAGATGGAAAAATATTTAAGAGATGGTGCCCAACTCATGGCTAGGAGAAGCAAATAAAAACAAGTACTAATGGATGTCCTCCTAAGGGAAAAGGAAAACTTGGGCATCGAACAACAAACAGAAAGAGTCGATCCATTAGTCACAATAAAACACTTGATCGACGCAGTCATAAGCACAAGGGGCAACAATTAAGCAAGGATTCAACATCTGAGGTAGGAGAATAAGTATCTGAACCAAAAAAGCAACGAGAAACTTAGAAGCAATCAAGAAGGACTACCTCACTAGACAACCGCAATCTTACATGGGGAATTTGAGAAATTCAAAGAAACCCAACAAAAGTTGGGTCAGGCAAATGAACAGACTGCAATGTTGCATACAATATTGAACACTTGGCCAACATATTTTTCATTGACCTACAAAAAATTAAAATATCAGAGAATATTAGTTGAGGACATTAGGAAAAGAAGGGACCTTACCATTGATTCTAAAAGTAAAACAACTATAACGAACCATATTACAAAAGAGAAAGAAGTTGAGACAAAATTGGAAAAACAAGAAAATGAATGTTTAAGAGAGGCATCCAAAGCACAATTGGCCATAGATCAAGCCACCAAACAACTCGACCTGGTTAGGAGGAAAACAAAGGAAGCTGAAGACAAATTCTATCCAGAGTCAATTGTGGTACAAGAGGCCCCATTAACTGATAAGTTGGATTTTTTGGTTAAACTGAAGTCAGTTGGAATAGAAGCACAACATATTATTGAAAAATGGCATACATTTTCCCACTAGCTATTACTAACAACACCAACTATTTATCACACAATGTTTGAAGGAGTTTCACAACCATAACAGTCAAGTGCCACATCGACTTATAGAAAGGAATTTCATTTTTTCAACCCTACAAATTCTTAGTTGAATGTTCCAAATGTTGGCCATCAATCAAGGACCCCATATATAATCATAGAAGGTTCAAAAGAATCTCACATACAAGTCGAAGCCACTCCTCTGCCTCCTAATGTACATCTGCATGAATGGGAAGCCCCCCAAGAAATAAATCCTCATACAGTACACCTAAAAAACAAGCCATGAACAAAGAAACTCAACTTCGGCAGGTCCTCACAACATCCTTTTCTTCTTCTTTTCTCTCTCTCATTATCATTTTGTAATAACCTCAAAGAGGACATAATATTTTTATTATTATTTTGTCACACTCCCCTCTTTCTCAGGATGAGCAAGGAATTGAGGAGGGGGGAGATGTTGTAGGGGCTAGTTGGTTCTGCTGACTAGACCTTCCAGTCGACTGTAGTAGTCAATTAGGAAGTTGGTCGAACATACAATTAGCGTCGACCAACTGAACAATTAATGAATGTAACCGGTTGGTAACTGTACACCATACATATATACACACTATTATGTAATGGAAAGTCAAAGGTCATTTTAGACACACACACACAGACACATGTAATAAAAGTTATTGATGGTTCTATCCCTCTTGTGTATGCTCTTCTATATGTCTATGTGTTCTTATATATAATTTTGTAGTGTGTAATGCTTTGTGTAAGGATATGTTGGAAACCTTTTCATACTTTCCCCTAGACTATAACAAGACTGATTCCAAAGGAGTCTTTGAAATAACGACAATTGCAATTCCAAAGGAGTCTTTGAAATAATGACAATTGTTATCCCCAATTTCTAGGTATAACTAAGGAGATGATGTCTTGAGGCCCTTAGGTTGCAAACATGGAGTATCGAGAGGCAACCCAACATGGAGAGCCCTTCATTCACCATACATCACTATTTGATGATGGCAACAATGTCCACCACACTTGACCTAGATCGAAGAGGAAAACGGGTCTTTCTCCATGAGGTAACAAGTCCAATATTGTTGTAAGTGTCATTCTAATAATTCAAGCATTTGAATATGTTGTAAAGAGTAATTTCTTGATTTTGAAAACATTTGCTTGGAAATTATGTTTTTTGCCCTATTTCACCTTCGTGAGTGTCATGGTTTCCTAGTAAGTGGCCACCCTCAGAGAAAGGGTTTCTATCAGGGGCTCTCCTTGAAGGGTCATCGTACCATTCCCACTCATACTTACCAATTTCCATCACTTCTTCCCTTCTGTTTCCTCATCTTTTGGGTTTTCGGGCCACATTGACCCAAGAAGGGCGTGTACTTCATTTCATGGGAAGAAGGGGATGAAGGCCCAGAGGCTTGTAGCTAGAAAAAGATACAATCCAATCATAAACCTTCCAAATGCTCGCCCGAGGATCCTGAGAACAATCTAATGTTTCTCAAAAAAAGTTGAGGGACCCCTAAAAATAACTAATTAAAATCATTCCAACCAAGGTAGAATGTGTGTGGGATTTGTTTTTATTTCTTAATTTAGTGCCCCACATTATCTTCAAAATGGGGAAGCATTATGACCATGGTAGAGTGTATGCGGGATTTGTTTTTATTTCTTAGTTTATTGTCCCCATACGTCTTCAAACTCGAAACACTCTAATAAATTAATGACAAATGGGCTTGGAAAAAAGTGTTGCATCACAGATGAAGGGAAACACACCCTCTACAAAGGAACCCATAAATGAGACAATATGAGCCCTTGTATGTCTTGAAACCCCATTCCTAGAAGTCTAACCCCCTCCACTTCATACCCACTACATGACTTATAAGGGATTCCACTTGTGAAACACTTCTTAACCTGGGAAATGGTCCACCCAGTAAGACACTATGACACCCCTCCCATATCTAAATTTGGAGAATTGTATAAGGTCTTTGAGCATGTGTTTATTTTGAAAATGGGGGATTTGATGCACATGTTTGGGTGGCTATTTGATTAGATATGGATTACTTGTCATGATATTGTGACTTGTGGACCCTTGGAGGGCGTACTTGCTTGTCTTTGCAAGTCCTTGACAGGCGAAAGCTTGATCATGGAGGCACAAGGTCACTTGGATCTTCACTTGGTGTAGGGATCCCACAGTTTGGATGATGCATCCCCTCTCCTTTGGACAACTTGGATCAGGGATGTTTCCTTTGGAGGCACTTGAGTATCCCGAGGAGGTGATTTGCTAGCTTTCATAGCCCCAATGTTTACCTTTGGAGACCTTTTATTTTTCTCTTTTGGGGCATGATGTCACACTTGGAAATCTAGGGTTTGATGGTGATGGATGATTTGATGATGACTTGGAATATTTTGGTGGAGGAAGACTATATCACATGGACATTAGGCCTTGGGAGGCCCAATGAATTCCTCAACTAGATCGACGTCTCGTCATTTATGCCAAAATGTCACCCTTAGGGGCATGACGTCATATTTTAGGGATTTATTCTCTTGTAAAATTGAATTATAATTTGTAAATGGGGGAATTAGGAGGTCGGCCTCTCTAACTTGTGTTTTACCCTAAGTGGACAAATTATTTTTACAAGGTCATGTATAAATAGAGACCTTGTCACTTTCATTTTAGACATATCACACTTGAGAATTACATACTATCTTGGCTGAAATTTTTTCCCTGATTGGGAAAATCACATCTCTCTTTGTCGTGCTATTTGGATTCTAGTCACTTGTCTTTTGGAAGGAAGTGGTGCACTATCTCTCTTGGATGTTTTCTCTTGATTTGTGGTGGTAAATTCTTGGTAAAGAAGGGTTTAATCTTGCTATCTCTTGAAATTGGTAAGGAAATTTCTGCATATTGTTGGTTTTTCTTCTTGTTTCATAGTTATTCTTGTCTAAACCCTTATACGAGTATAAAGGCATACACTCTCCACTAAGATCCATCATTTTTCTTGAGAATTTTTGCAAAGGTTACTAAGAGGAGTAAAAAGGCTTACACCCTCCTAGATTTACCTTACTAGTTTTGTTTACCCTAGAGAGTAAAAATGCTTACACCCCGAGGGAGGTGACACAAAAAAACCTTACAACAAGAGACCCCATAAACTAATTGATAATTAACTAGTCTAATTTGCATTGGATATATAAAATTGTTGCATTGGTACAAGTGAAATTTTGAGATTTTGCAATTTGCCAAGTTGGAAGTTGTTCTTCATGTTATAAGCTTGTTTGAGCCTATAGGGCATCTAGCTTAGCCAAGTAATTATTCTTTCTGTTGTGAATTAATGCTACTGCCATTAGGGCTGCAGAAAAACTCATATTCTTTCATCTATTGTTCACATATATACCACTAAAATTCACTTGTGAACCTAGATTATTGTTCTACTGCTCATTGGATATCTTTTAGACAATTTACTTGTCAATTTTTGTGGTTAGATCTTGCTGATGTAGAATTTTTTTGCTACAACCACTTGGATGTTATAATACATTGTTGATACCACTAAATAAACAACCCTAAAACTCACCAAAGTCTTGCTTCATTAATTGGAAGTTTAACTAGTCTTTACTAGGTTTACTTCCCTCGTCTTATACTTGATTTTGATGATTAGATTTGCAACTGATATAACTTGTTTACCACAAAAAATATATTTCCATTCTGCTGCAATTTCGGGAAAGCAAGGGTTCTTTCTTGTTTCCCTTTGATTGAAGGCTTGGTTTAGCAGCTATTGTCTTGTTCCAGGCATGCTAACATTGTTTTGCAGGTACACTATACTTGGAAACCATTCTCCATCCATAAGACTCATTATTCAAGCCTTTGTTCACCTCTAAGATTGACCTATAGGGATTTCACTAATCGTCTTATCACTTTCCGTCTCAATCCCCCTAGGGTCATTAAGATTCCTCCCTTGTGGTGACTTGTCATCACTAAAGCTAAGGGAGTGTCTATCTAAGGCGAGAGTGGGTAGGTATTCCCAAAGTTGTCACATTTCCATGGATTGTGTCGGGATTTTCCCAATCTACAAATTATGTGATAACATGTACGTATGCCTTCTTTTGATTGACTATTTTGAGCATCATTTTTATGAGGTGTTCCATGGTGTTCCCATGTTCTGGATCTTTATCCTGATTTGGAGGAGGTTGTTGATTAGTAGTGAATAAATTTCCCAGGGATAAATTTATGTGCCTTCGAAAAGCCAAGAATTCATCCCTCTTAAGGCCCTCTGGAATTTATTCAATTCTTTTGCACACCTCCTCGTAAGACCGCGCTTTTTGAAAAACTTTTTCAAAGGAAATATCTTCATGACTATATCCTCTTAAATTACTTAAGGATTGACAATGATCATGTACAACTTTTAGAGGGTCATGCTTCTTGACGACAATGCAAGATAATTGAATATTGTCAAGAGTTGTTGCTTCAACTCTGGGATGTTGATAGTGATATAAGGAGTAAAACCCCAATTTAATTGGAAAAGAGGGTCATAATTTTTTTGAACCAATTTTAAGGGATAATGTTATACATGTTCCATCTGTCTGAGAAACTATTTCTCTGAGAGCTAGTCTATCTGGAACTTATTTTGGGAGAGCATGAGGTGGGCACTCACATCCATACATTCTTATGAAAGATAAAAATTCTTCAATAAACCAGTCTCCAATGGATGAAATTGTTTCCATTGCCTCATTTGAAAACCTAGGAGGTGAATGACCAAATAACAATTGATGTAGAGGAATAATAAAATTATTACAGACTTCATAAAAACTTTGATTGGCATTAAAAACCCAAAGTTTACTGCAGTAAATATGAATGGGTTGTTTTCCTATAGTCCATCTCCATTTCATTAGTGGAAAAGGGGTTTTGGCACATACTACATCTAACATATAACTGGACATGAAAAACCGAGGAACAAACCCAAGAGGGGCTATTCTTATTTTTTCAACTTATTTTTTAAAATTGATGGATATGATGACTGCCCAATTGAAAATGATTCCTTTGTTTACAACCTGGTGGATTAAAGGAACCCATTCTAGTTTGAATTGGAGTGCATTAGGTTCTCCAAATAGATGACATAACATAACAACCACTATCATTATTGATGCTTTCAGACTATTAATAGGATATAATCTTTTGGTTCTAATTTTGAAATCAGAGTCATCGACCAACCATTCCTTTTCAACTCAACTATCTCTATTTATTCGTCAATGACCTCCTTTACAAAGCATCAAGTTTGTCTAGATTTATTTCCGGTGTGGGTATTTGGTACATTGCCTCTAAATCATCAGGGAAAAATGACCCAACTACTTGCTTTGATTCACTTATTACAATGCAAGTATTTAAATATACATGGGAAATAATCCAACATACCATGTCTGAATAAGGTATGAGAATCGACCCGACAACCACTTTATGCAAAGCAGAGCACCAAATGTCAACAAAATGATCTACATCTTCTTGATATTTTTTGGAGAAGTCACCCATTTCCAAAAAATTGTACATATCGCTCCATTCCTTACAGCTAATGCCCAATTTATATGAAGTATCTAAAAACAAGAGCTCATTTGGATTTTCTTCTTCCTCTGTCTCTATGGTTCTGATTGCTTTCTTGGACCCCTTTGGTGGAATAGTATTGCAGCTGCAACAATAATTCAAAAGGTAAGGTTAAACAAAGAGATAGAAAGTGAGAAGCATGTAATAGTAAAACCAAACTTACTTTTGTTGTAGAAGAAAAAATGCTAGTCTTTGAAAATTCCTAAATTGGACAAAGTGTTTACAACAAGTGTAATTGGTAAATGACTGTGAAAATGAGGAAAATATGTTTAATAAAGGCTAAATATTTGTTCATATATATACTCATGGAAAACATAAATGATAATTAACTATCATATCACCATAATATGTATCCTATGTATTATTCAAAATTCCCTTTATTATTTATTAACCAGTCGTTGTGAACAATTAATTCTATGACGATGAACTTGTTCAATTCGTATAAGCATCAATCCAAGGTTTAAATAAATTATAATCCATGTTTTAATCCTCACTTAATCCCTAATCACCTCACTAATTACTCTCGTATATCACATATCTATTGTAAATATGAGCATGTTTAAAAGAGTGGTCAGATATCCGATATTAACTCATTAGATGTTACATGTCTGATATCACAAGTATGAATATCACTTATCATATTTGTTAAATGATTCTGATATTAAATATCTGATATCGTGCAATTCATAAATCCTGGAAACTTGTTTGAAATGATATTCGATGTGCAATAAAGGTGACGACGTGGTGTTGATGAAATAGAATATCGGGTATCACATATTTGTTAGAAATAAAATAGTGTTTGACAAGGTAATCCGATAAGATATATTTCCCAGTTGAAATATTCATTAGTTTATAAGGATTATAAAGGATTTTTATTTTAATATCTTAATGCAACGAAATTATTTTCAAGAAAATAAAAATCTATTATAAAAATGGCCTTATTAAAAGAAAACTATTGAAAACAGTGATGAAGGGACCCATTAATTTTTTTATGTGAAATTTTTTAATATAATGGAGGGTTGTTGAGACTCAATAGGACCTCATGAAAAATATTTTATGATCAAAAAGTAGTTGTAAGACCTAATCCACATGGGTGGCATGGGATTGCTGAGTTTTATAGTAGATCGAGATGTCATAAAAAAAGACAAGGAAAAAATGATGTAGAAAGGGTTCAAATATTTTGTTTATGAGACTGTAAAAGGTGGAAGGTTCATTACAAAGGCCGAAGGGAATCACCGAGAACTCGTAATGGACCTCATGAGTCCAAAAAGCAATTTTATGAATATCTTCCTTCTTCATGTGAATTTGGTGATCACCTAAGCAAAGATTGATTTTGGTGAAGAATTGAGCACCCTTCAACTCATCCAAAAGGTCATAAATGTCTGGAAAGGGTAAAATTATTCTTAACTCTCAGTTTGTCGAGAGATTGGAAGTTGGGAATCATTCACTGAGTGCCTTCTTTCTTAAGGACCATGAAAAATAAGGAAGAATAAGGGTTGTCAATAGGGTGGATGACACTAATGGATAACAACTATTGAACTATATTTTCTATTTAATTTTTTTGGGAAAATAGATATCAATACATGCATACATTGGGTGGGAGGCTACCTTGTATGACAATAATATAATGTTATGATCCAACGCCTTAAAAATGATAAAAAATCAATGAATTACAGTCCATTTCGAGGGGGAAACCTCCTTTTACAATATATCTAATTCTTAATACAATACGAGATGAGATAAGATGATCCTAATACTAGGTCTCCTTGATATATATATATATATATATATATATATATATATATATATATATATATATATAGGAGACAAAGTGGTATAATTATGTTGGAAGGGTGCAATGAAGGGTTCTATCCGACCTACACATAAAACACTAGAATTGTAATAATTCAATATCGAGGGATTAATAAAGAGTTTTATACATAAAATGGGGCTTTGTCTAAGGCTTAACATTCCCATCCCCTTCAAACAATTGTTTTCCTCAACGCTTGACTAACCATGGGTTCTTCTGCACAAAGAACTCATATTCCCATGTCATCTCTTCCACCAATAGGTTGTTCCATTTGACGAGATACTCTTTAATTGATTGATTTCTCAGCTTCTTAGTTCTTGTTTCAAGGATTGTTTCTAGCTCTAGTATGTTTTTCCCTTCTTCATTAATCTCTGGTAAAATAGTTTGGACTGGGATCTTGTTTCCGATGACCTTCTTTAAGCAAGAAACAAGGACTGGATGTACACGTGAATATGGAGGCAACTCCAATTTGTAAGCCATAGTTCCAATCCTTTGCTAAACCTTATAGGGGCCATAATATTTGGGTGCTAATTTATTGTCCTTATTTTGTTTCTTGAGGGACATATATTTGTATGGTTGTAGCCTTAGAAATACTCAATCCCCCACTTCAAATTCCCTTTCATTGTGATGTTGATATGCTTGTTGTTTCATCCTATTTTGTGCCATAACCAAGTCGACCTTCAATAGTTTTAGGATCTCTTGTTGTCTCTATGTGATCTTCCATTGCTTGAACCTTTTTATTACCTTTCAAGGGTGATGTAATGGATGGAGGACGATATCCATAAAGTGCTAGAAATGGGGAATTTTTTTATGAAGTATGGAAGGATGTGTTGTACCACCGTTTTTCCAAGGGAAACCACTTGATCCATTGTATTTGTTTATCAAATGCAAAGAAACAAGGATATCCTTCTAGACATTTATTCTCAATCTCAATAGGGTAGTAAGATGAGCTGTGAGCCAATTGAGTACCCAAACAAGAAAATAATTCAATCCAAAAATTTCCCATGAAAATTGGATCTTTGTCACTTACAATAATCTTGGGGACTCCATGTAGATTTTGAACTATTTCCATGAATGTTGTGGCTACTGTACTTGCTTTAAAAGAATGAGAAAGAGAGAAAAAATAGACATACTTTGTCAGTCGATCCACTACTACCATGATGACATTCTTTCCTTCAGATTTGGGTAAACCTGTAACAAAATCCATTGAAACTTCCTCCCAACGTTGAATTGGTATAGCTAATGATTGTAGGAGCCATGTAGTATTGATTGTGTCTCCCTTATTTTGTTGGCAAACCAAACATTTGGACAAAAAAATTTGAACATCAATTTTAATACCTTCCCATAAAAGCCTTATTGATCCCTTGATATGTTTTCAAGAACCATGAATGTTCTCCTATAGGAGAAGTGTGAAATTCTAGAAGGAATTCTGTTTGAGTTGGGAATTCTTACATAAATATAGGCGATCATGATACCATATAAAATCATTCTTCCATACAAAATTATCTACTAAATTGGGGTCCTCATGGAGTTTTTGAATGAACTTGCATACCCCTTGATCTTGCTTCTATTCTATCATTGCTTCTTCCACCCAATCAAATTGCGGAATATAAATAACACATAGTGAACCTTATGTTTCTTCTTCTTTCCTTGAAAGGGCATCTGCCACAACATTATGTTTTCCTTTTTTGTAGATAATTTCAAAGTCATAACCCAACATCTTCATAACCCATTTTTGTTTCTCTTCTAAAGATAATTGTTGCTCGAAGAAGTACTTCAAACCATCATGATTTGTTTTTACTTTGAAGTGTCTTCCTATTAGGCAAGGGCACCATTTCTGAACTGCATCTAGTATGGCCAACATTTCTTTTTCATAAATGGGTTTGACTAAGTTTTTTCCTTTAAGTTGGTTGATTTAAAAGGAAATGGGCCTTGCTTATTACATTAAAATTGCACCATTTTCATGGCCTGAGGCATCACACTCCACAATGAATGATTTTTTAAAGTCAGGTGTGGCCAATATGGGAGTTGTACACATAGCCTCCTTAAGTTTTTCAAAAGATTTGGTTGCTTCTTCGGTCCAAGAAAATGATTCCTTATTTAAATATGTTGTTAGAGGTGTTGTTATTTGACCATATCTCTTGACAAACTTGTAGTGATAGCCAATCAATCCAAAGAATCCTCTAAGTTTCTTCAAGGTTTTGGGAATTGGCCATTCCCTCATAGCTTTAATTTGGTTAGGGTCCACTTTTACACCTTCATGAGATACAATATGACCCAAATATTCCACTTCTTGAACCCAAAAGGCACACTTGGAAGGTTTTGCATAGATTTGTTGCTATTCCAATAGTTGTAATACTCTATCAACATGTTGTACATGATCTTCCTAAGATTTTTTGTAGATTAGTATGTCATCAAAAAATACTAACACAAATGTTCTAAGGAAGGGCTTGAAAATAGAATTCATCAAGCTTTGAAATGTTGAAGGTGCATTAGTAAGTCCAAATGGCATAATCACAAACTCATAATGACCTTCATGTGTTCTAATAGTTGTTTTAAGAATGTCTTCCTTCCTCATTCTTATTTGATGATATCTTGAATGAAGATCCAACTTATTAAAGAATTTTTCTCCATGCAATTCATCTAATAATTCATTAATGGCAGGGACAGGAAACTTATCTTTGATGGTAATTTTGTTGATATGCCTATAATCTATACACATTCGCCATGAACCATCATTTTTTGTAACCAACACCACTGGTGAAGATAAAGAACTTTGGCTAGGTTGAATGATGACAACCTCTAACATTTCTTGGATCATGCACTCAATCTCACTCTTATCTGCATATGGATACCTGTAAGGCCTAATGTTAGGTGGTACACTTCCTGGTTGAAAATGAATAACATGTTTATGATTTTGAGAAGGTGGAAGACCCTTAGGAACTTCACCAAATACCTTGGAATGATTGTTTATAACTATTTGGAGATTTGATGGAGCAGAGGATATATATGTTTGAACATCAAGTGAGCAAAATTGTGCAATTACACCTTGGTGTCTCTTTTTGAGTAATTTTGTCAAGCTATTAGATCTTATCACTTTAGAGGGTTTCCCTTGGATATCTCTAAGATCAATTTTCTTGTCATCTGAGGAAAATATCATCAAAATATCTTGAAAATTAAGGGCCATTGTTCCCAATGATTATAACCATTGGACCTATAATATAACATAAACACCACCCATTTGGATGGAAATCATGGGGCTATCCAAATAATACTCCCTTGTGTTGAGATTAATACTATGGCATTTCCATGAACAATTTATGGTACCTCCATCTGCAATCATTACTTGAAAATGTGTTATAGGATATACAAAGCAATTGAGATCTTTTGCTAACTTGTAATTGATGAAATCGTGGGTACTACTAGAATCAATCAATACTATTACCTTTTTCTTTTTTATGTATCCTTGTATCTTGAGGGTTTGTGGAGTACTGATGCCAGCCAATGCATGAAAATATATTGTTAGAGTAGTCTCTTCCAGATATGGATCTTGAGGCATTTCCAATTGTTGTTGTTCTTCCTCTTCACAATATATGTAGAATAATTTCTTCTCACTACATTTATGCCCCTTACTATACTTGCTATCACAATTGAAACACGGTCCATTTTCTCTTCTTTCATTCATTTGTTGAGGTGTTAACCTTGTCGGTTTAGGTACGCTTGTCTTATGAACCCCAAAATGATCTCTACTTCCTGTGTGTGCTCCAATGGTATACTTGTGTGTAGCCTTATTCTTGGCTTGAATATCATGCGTAGATTGCATAGATTACATAATATTTGTAGGGTTTATTAATAAAATCTCATGTTTAATGTCCTCTTTTAATCCACCCTTTTAAGATTGCAACAATTGTTCATCACTTATGTCATCCACACTAGTGGTGAATACCTGAAATTCTGAATTATAATCTTCAATATCACGTAAGTGCTTGATTCTTGTTAATTGACTGAAGTAGTCATGTTCCCAAACTTTCCCATATTGTGCTTCTAAGTCTCTTGTAAGTAAACCTGAAGTATAATGATAAAAAAGGGTATGCCTTTTCACTATCCATTGATACTATTGATATGGTTTTATCTCAAAGTTCAAAGTTTCTATGTGAATCATTTTCTTATCATCCATAATATTATGTAGTTCAAAATATTGCTCTATTTGGTTCACCTAGGTAAAGACCTATGTTCCATCAAACTAATTTAATTCAATCATGGAAAGGTTGAATTTAGGACCCCCACCATAATTAACTCCACTATTAGAGTTAAATCCACTTGAAAACTGTTTATCATCGACAGATTGTTCAACATGAATACTACCTTTATTTTAATGGGTTCATGGCATTTTGATATCTCCTTTAGGGAGTATCTCATCTAGAGCTTGAAAGATTAGGGAAGACATGGAATTTTGTATTTCTTTTTTGTTTTCATACATCTTCTTATTTATCTTATTTTCCATTTCATCCATATTTATTTTCATCTCATTCTTATTCTCATTCATCTTCTTATCCATCTTGTTTTCCATTTCATGCATATTTCTTTTCAAGGTTTCATCCATCTTACGTTCCAATTGTTCCCTATTTTTTGTGATTCTCTTTTCCATCTTGCGATAAATCTCTTCAATTTCATCATGAGTCATGGTTGAGCTTTCTGGAGGTTTAGCTAGTGAAGTAAATTTTGGAGGATACTTTGGAGCCATATGAGAAAACAATCATTCTCCTATTTTCCCTCTTTATTACAAATTCTCAATCACAAAAAACAACTCTTCCAATAAAAATCTATGCCAATTGTAAGTTACACACCTTTAATCCCTTGACTTGGAGTTTGTCCTCCTGACCAACCTTCCTTTTGATGTATTTATGAAATTTCGATCCTTCTAAGTCTGAAATTTTGGCTTGTATTACTCTAATATGTCCTCTCTTCAATTCCATATGTTTGACCATAGATACCTTGATATGTCCCCTAAATAACCTCCAATTTTGGCTGTCGGAAGCATCCCCAAAAAAACGTTATAGAGAAAATTACTGGATGACTTGTTTGGAGAAAAAAACCCCAGGATCAATGCTATGATACCAAATTTTATGATCCAACACCTTAAAAATGATGAAAAATCAATAAATTACAATCCACTTCAATGGGGAAACCTCCTTTTACAATATATCCAATTATGAATACAATATGAGATGAGATAAGATGATCCTAATACTAGGCTTCATTGATATATATATATATATATATATATATATATATATAAGTCAAATGGGTACAATTATGATGAAAGGGTGCAATGAAGGGTTCTATCCGACCTACACATATAACACTAGAATTGTAATAATTCAATATCTAGGGATTAATAAAGGGTTTTATACATAACATGGGGCTTGTCTAGGGCTTAACATAGAATGATCATTCTCACCTCAATAGGGTGGTAGTACTTGGGGAGGTTCAAATATGGATTGGTGTTTGGATAATACTAACTACATGTTAGGATGAATGGGTTGAGAAGGTATCTCAAAGATTGAATGACATGGAATTGAACCACAATGCCCAAATGAATTTGTTTAAGAAGCTTTTCCATGTGGTGGGAACTAATAATATTTGGAGAGACCACCATGATTCCTTTGAAAGTGTAGTTATGCCTCTCATGCTGCAAACTCATGTATAACTCATGAAAATACACGGTGATGGGACCTGATGTCCATAACCATTCAACACCCAAGATAATGTCTCAACCACCGATTTAGATAGCAACATGTGGGTTTTCAAGGAATAATCACCCATTTGAAGTACTCTCACATTTTCACAACAACCACCACATTTCATAGAACCACCCTTAGTAATCATGATTTGGAAGTTGTTCATAGCATGGATGTAGCAGTGTGTTTCTTGGGATACACATCGATGAATGAAGTTATGGGTGCTACCAATGCCAATTAAGACAATGACTTTGTGATGTTTGATGTATCCCATCAATTTCGGGTTTGGGGAGCAAAAATACCAATCAAGGCATGTAGAGATATGTTTGGTTAGGGGAATGGATTCAATGGGTGGATGAAGATCCCCCAGAGGTAAAGATTTAATTTCATCTTAAAAAATTTCATTCGAAGTGGCCATCAATATTTTTTTCTCCTTACATTCATGCCCAATAAAATATTTCTCATCATACTTGTAGCAGATACCTTTAAGTTGGCGCTTCACAATTTTGGCTTGGGTTAACTTCTGTATATTGAGGGGTGGAGAGGATGGAGAGGGATTGGTAGGGGGAGAAATAATGGGATGTAGATGGGGAATAAATGGGCCCTTTTTAATTTGGTCCCAAAAAGAATTACTAGATATTGGCACCATGATGATCAACTCGATACAAGGATTCTATTGAGATAATTCTCAGATAAGGGTGTGCGTAGGAACCAACATATTCTTCTTCTTCTTCTTCTTTTATGCTACTCCTACCAAACTCTTACTCCTACCTAAATATTATTGCACTAACATAATTCCAAAATTCTCAATACTACAATTTATGTAGGAACTTTGTGGTTTGGTAGTAGGGGACATGGTTTCTAGGGTCCCGAGGGAAAGGGAGTGCCAAGTGCTATAACTCTTTGATATACATGTAGCTTCCAACATTAATACTTGTCTCAATATCTTAAGGAACCAAATAAGGAGTCTTGACAATACCCTTAGCTATATTAATTACTTGGGTGTTAGAGAGTAATCTTCCTAAGTGTTGCTCTGAATGCACTATAGAAAAAAGACAGTCAATCAACTTATTCAAAGTTGTTTTCAAGTAACCCAGGGAAATTACGATATACTTGAGTTCACGTGGAAGTGAAATTCTGTATATAGGTATTGTATGACACATTACAAATTGAAGGGGTACCAATAGGGTTTACAAGGGTGTCCAACCAAGTGGAACCACTTGTGTTTCCTACTTGTATTCTTCACCCACCATAGATTTACTTGTTAAATTACCGATCACTGTGTTATTTATAGACATCATAATACTTTTCTTCCTGGAAAAAAATATCTAAAATATTGGCCAAGGAAAGTGCTCTGATACCACTTGTGGTGTTCTTTACTAGCAAAAAAAAATATTCATAGCATAAACAACATGTTATAACCAAATTTAGAGAAATAATGGTTGATTATAACAACAACATGAATTTGTAGAGAACCTGAATACCACAAATAGAAATACATTTATTGATGGAAGCAATGTTCACTTGCCTCTTTGAGGGGGCAACCTCTGGTTGAGTAGAGCTCCAATCATAATATGCTTCACAAGAAATCTCATTACATTGTTTCTACTTCTTTATATAGTTATATATACCCCCTAGGAAATTTCTAGTAGGTGGAGCCTTATTGTGATCCTTCTTACAATTATTACTTTCATCCTATATCTTCTACATGGGCCTTATTTAATAGAGATGACCTCAATATGTAGCAACCTACCTATCTACTTAAGGGGGTTAAGGTAGGACCCCGACACAAACAAAGGAGGCAATGACATCACCTTAAAAACCTAATGAACCATGAGACAACATGGGTCGTGAGTTGCCATGGCTCATACGAGCACCTTATGAATCCAAATTAACCTCTATATAATTCTCCTAAAATTCTTTATACCTCCTTAACACATTATATCCCCTCACCACAATAAAGAAAACTTCATGTGTAAATCAAAGTAGACAATGAAAAGTACGTGCATGAATCACAACATATGAAAGTAACCTTAGTGTTGCCCATAAAATAATCATAAGTCAAAACACATATGCTCAAATTTACAACACACACACACATACATACATACATACATACATACATACATACATACATACATACACAAAAGGTAAATATGCCACCATAGTAGTCCTTCAATAATGCATCATAAAAATACATAATCAAATAATCACTCTCGTGACATGGGTGTAACATGGCCAAACCAAGAGATGGAGGATGGGCGTGAGGTAAGATGGCTACATACATGTGAAGGATTCTAAGTGCATATCCTTGAAAGAGATCACCATTCTCATACCTTATCTAAAAAAGGGGGCAGTAAAGGAGACCTGGTTTGGCGAGGCAAGCTAGTAGTGAGATCAGTAGTGGTATGAATGTCAATAGAGTGTAAAATAGTAGGAAATACAATGGGATCTAGTGAAGAACATTGAGGAGGCATAGATGGCACTTGTGTGTCGATAAATTGTGTCCCTTTATTAGCTCAAGAATGGGAGCTTCTACATCTTTAGTGAGTTGGGGTGAAGCTAATGAATTTGAGTAAGAAGAGACCACCCCAAATTCTCTAGGAATAGTAATCTCATTATTAGGCATTTCCCATCTAATAGTATCAACATAAGGGGGATTAGGGTCAAGCATCCATCCATCATACACATGAAGTAAAAGGGTTTGGTTTATAAATAATTGGATGCAACTACCTATTAAGATTAGAAAGGCAATAGGGGTAGCTATGTGATAAGATCCTCCAAACACAAATGACCAGTTTGTGTCAATTGCATAAACTCATTAGAATCTATGTCAAAATGAACTAAATATTGAATTCTTTTCCCCCTAAAACCCCTCAATATATCCCTGGTCCCATTGGCCTAACCTCTTCCAAGGCCACATGAACCACGACTCCAGAAGCACATCTAAAATCAAATGCAATTGCAAATATAACTTCCAATCAACCCATTATTCTGCTCAAGCATCTATACATTAAATGGATTGAATTGATGCAAGAAAAAGTGTCTAGACAATGCATTAATTCCATATTCAATCATAACTAATAAAGGATAGAAAAAGGTAAGAGATACAAGCTAGCAAATAGAGGAGATGAAATTGTGTATGCAATATAGGGGTATGGGTATTTTAAAATAATGGACAACGTGAAAGTAAAAATTATGCATATGGATCATAACATTTGAGCTATAAAATATCTTTATTTACATGGCATGCAAATAAAGAGGCCAAAATATAAAGATAACAAAGCCAATATACAAATGTATGGCCAATCACAATGAATTATGCCTAGTATAATATCCCTCTAGTTGACCTATGTATGTTAGAAAAGGAAGTCGGTCATATTTTTTCAAAATGAAAGATGTACAGTAGGTGCATGCACATAAGTAATATAAATTATTACTTGAAAAGATTACAACACAATGCCCAAAACATAAGCATATGATCATGTAAACCCTGGCAAAGATCTGGACCAATCAACATATAAAGTTTGCCTAAGAAACACAAGTTACACATTAACCTACCAATGAGTGTGTAGTTGAAAGGGAGGCTAAGTATAACAATGTAAATGATCCAATGGTAAACCACAAGTTTTCACACATCTTGTTTCTCCAAAACATTGATAACAAAACCAAATTGAAGGGAAGGAGCCATTCAAGACCACAACTTGTGTATGCAAGACAA
>ML779674.1:19514-31220 GCA_009831015.1 Picea engelmannii
ACACACACACACACACACACACACACACACACATACATACATACATACACAAAAGGTAAATATGTCACCATAGTAGTCCTTCAATAATGCATCATAAAAATACATAATCAAATAATCACTCTCATGACTTGGGTGTAACAGGGCCAAACCAAGAGATGGAGGATGGGCGTGAGGTAAGATGGCTACATACATGTGAAGAATTCTAAGTGCATATCCTTGAAAGAGATCACCATTCTCATACCTTATCTAAAAAAGGGGGCAGTAAAGGAGACCTGGTTTGGCGAGGCAAGATAGTAGTGAGATCAATAGTGGTATGAATGCCAATAGAGTGTAAAATAGTAGAAAATACAATGGGATATAGTGAAGAACATTGAGGAGGCATAGATGGCACTTGTGTGTCGATAAATTGTGTCCCTTTATTAGCTTAAGAATGAGAGCTTCTACATCTTTAGTGAGTTGGGGTGAAGCTAATGAATTTGAGTAAGAAGAGACCACCCCAAAATCTATAGGAATAGTAGTCTCATTATTAGGCATTTCCCATCTAGTAGTATCAACATAAGGGGGATTAGGGTCAAGCATCCATCCATCATACACATGAAGTAAAAGGGTTTGGTTTAGAAATAATTGGATGAAACTACCTGTTAAGATGAGAAAGGCAATAGGGGTAGCTATGTGATAAGATCCTCCAAACACAACTGACCAGTTTGTGTGAATTTCATAAACTCATTAGAATCTATGTCAAAATGAACTAAATATTGAATTATTTTCCCCCTACCACCCCTCAATATATCCCTGGTCCCATTAGCCTAACCTCTTCCAAGGCCACATGAACCACGACTCTAGAAGCACATCTAAAATCAAATGCAATTGCAAATATAACTTCCAATCAACCCATTATTCTGCTCAAGCATCTATACATTAAATGGATTGAATTGATGCAATACAAAGTGTCTAGACAATGCATTAATTCCATATTCAATCATATCTAATAAAGGATAGAAAAAGGTAAGAGATACAAGCTAGCAAACATAGGAGATGAAATTGTGTATGCAGTATAGGGGTATGGGTATTTTAAAATAATGGACAACGTGAAAGTAAAAATTATGCATATGGATCATAACATTTGAGCTATAAAATATCTTTATTTACATGGAATGCAAATAAAGAGGCCAAAATATAAAGATAACAAAGCCAATATACAAATGCATGGCCAATCACAATGAATTATGCCTAGTATAATATCCCTCTAGTTGACCTATGTATGTTAGAAAAGGAAGTCGGTCATATTTTTTCAAAATGAAAGATGTACAGTAGGTGCATGCACATAAGTAATATAAAGTATT
The DNA here is from genome assembly GCA_009831015.1 of Picea engelmannii. Lineage (NCBI taxonomy): Eukaryota > Viridiplantae > Streptophyta > Pinopsida > Pinales > Pinaceae > Picea > Picea engelmannii. The sequence continues at coordinate 20,858 of ML779674.1, forward strand.
ACTCGAAAAGATTACAACACAATGCCCAAAACATAAGCATATGATCATGTAAACCCTGGCAAAGATATGGACCAATCAACATATAAATTTTGCCTAAGAAACACAAGTTACACATTAACCTACCAATGCGTGTGTAGTTTAAAGGGAGGCTAAGTATAACAATGTAAATGATCCAATGGTAAACCACAAGTTTTCACACATCTTGTTTCTCCAAAACATTGATAACAAAACCAAATTGAAGGGAAGGAGCCATTCAAGACCACAACTTGTGTATGCAAGACAAAACCATAGTTTGAAGTAGTTTGAGCCAAGCTCATATATGATCATAAATAAACCGTAGGATGTAGGCTTGGAACATGATAATAAGTGCAAGGAAAACCAATGCCATGCAATCCATGTGCAATGGCCAAACAAATGTACAACAAGAAAAAAGGTCGTGGCTATAGGTTGATCTCTTTGCAAATAAGTCAAGTAAAATGAATAGGAGGATACCCAAGTTGAAAACATAACAATGGTTTTGAGTTCTATATGTTCCAAGATGAGAGGTAGGCCCAATATATTCTTTAACAAGCATAATGTTGGTAGGAGACCATTAGACCAAAACTTATAACAATGTGCAGGTCAAGTAAAAATAAGTAAAATATTGACCCATTTACAAACTCAAATATAGTAGAAATACAACAAAGTCAAGCTACTTTTGCCACGATGAAGCTAAGAAACCAACTATCAAGGTGAAACCAAGGTTAGGTAGCAAGAGTTCAAACAACCATAACATAACATGCAATAGGTCAAGTTGTAGAATGAAAGTAAAGCTCAACTATATGTGAACTAGTATGGGTTGAACTTGACTCCCCGTTTCCCTTCTTTTTATTTCAAACAACAATAGGCCATGAAAAAAAGGTAACCACAAACAACAAGCCTAAAGTATGAACGAAGACTAAAATTGAGAAGCGATTGTAGTTAACCAAATGGGGGGGCAATGGGCTATGACTTATTTCCATGGAAACCTATTATAGGCCTAAAAATGGAAACATAGAGATAGAACCATATCTAGTCACAAAGCAATACCAAATGTTGTTGCAAGTAGAGCTAGTGAAACTCAACAACATACACACTGAAATGCACAACCTCGGGGAGGATGAGGGGTAGTAAATGTTAAATGCAAAGGAAAACAAAATTAAATTTCACAAAACTAACATGAGATCAACACAATGTAGAGCAACCAAATAATAATACATGTACAACTTGAGTGGGCCTAATGGTTAAAAATGTGGGTTTTCTCCTTGAAGGTCACAAGTTCAATTCCAGAGGGGGGTAGGGGTGAACCCCAGTGTCCAAAAGTTTATCACAAAAAAAACAAACAATAATCCATGAACATAACGGATGAAAGAGGCACATTTTTCCATAAGATGTACCATGTCAAATACATTATTAATATAAAGATCTAATTTTAGTCATATCTTTTTTGTCTCTCATTTTTCGCTTTCATTCTCTTTATCTTTTACTTTTATTTTGTATTTACACATATTCAATGAAAAGAACAATTTTTTTTATATTTCTTGTTGTACATTCATTTTCTCTATGAATATTTAGGTTACTCCTATTATCCATCTCAATGTTTTACTTCCTTTCTGGTTTGAATCCTAGCTAGTAAAATTCTATTCTACATTTAAACTCTAAAAATAAAAAATAAAGTAAGATCAATCTTTACATTTTATCTTCATAAATTTATTGTTAAATTCTTCACATTTAAAAAATACATAAAAACATATTTTTAGAAGCAATCTTTAGATTCTTTTTATGAGTTTTTCTTGTTTCCTTATGATAACATAACACAAAATCAAGTAAAAAATAGTAATATCAAGACTCATCTAGGATAGATCATTAATTTCTATCTTTTATGAGTTTAGGGTTTCACGTCATAAATGAAAAGTAAAAAAAGGTTAATGCACAAGGGAATCAAGATCCAAACCTTGTAATTTGTTTTTAAAACTGTTTAGTTAGTGCATATCTCATATTAAAAAATAAAAATCTAAAACACTTGTAAGGCCTTATGGGTTAGACGTAACCTATTCACATATCATGTTTCAGGCGAAGTGAAATCATATATGACACACCCACAAGCTTTCATGAGGCTAAACAACATTTCCTCTAATGTTTAGGTATATTCACTCCTTACATTGTATTCCTAAAATTATTTTTTAAGAAGACTCACTAATGCACATTTGTGACATGAGGAGATTTTTTCAGTTTCTTGCGTAAAAGTTCTACAATCACATAATATCAAAATTTTCCCTTCAACCAATATTAACAAATTCCTCTCTCGATCTTGTTTAATAGTGCAAATAGGGTTTTGACTCCATTTCAATTTATTTTGAGTTTCATTTGTAAATAAGTTTATTTTGAGTTCTATTTGCAAATAAATCTTGGGCATTATATAAAAGTATATTTTGAGATTGAATGAAGCTTATTAGTCCTTGCCGTAGGCGTAGAGGGACTATAGCGATCGATAAATCGTTGACCTGGTATTAGATTGTGCATTGGCCATAAATATTTCCATATTGTCTATTGTTGGAACAAAAGAAGTGAAGACATCGATTTTAATATAATAACAAGTATCATGTTTGTCAAGATCTAATTGGACAAAGGATTGGAGGTCTTATTCTAGCCTTCGCTATTCCCAATGTTAAATATCTTGACTTGTCCAAAGTATTTGGTAGTATATGGTCTTTTTGAATTATATATTTTATTATGCATTGGTCGACGGTGGATTAATGCTAGCATTAGTTCGAATGTCTCCCTTAACATTTTCTGCTGGGTAGAATACATTCTCTACCATAATACTATATCTGATTTTTGCTTTATTGTTGCGTGCTTCGAGAGAACATGCTTGCCACGTTGCATATTTTCTTAAATGCTTGCACATGCCTACACCCTTCGACGATCCTAACAGTCTTAACTGTTTACCTAACAACTCTGGCAGTGTTAAATGATTATTGTACAGATGGGTTGCAATACAGTTTTGTTCATGGTCGACATCAGTGCTTGAGTGTTTGATCCTTGTTCGGTGCTTCATTCCATGGTTCTGGTTCTTGTTTGATTCAACTTTGCAAACTTGAGGTCCTGCAATTGCAGTTCGAGCTCTTCGTGGTTGTTCACTAGTTTGTTGTTTTTCAACTTTGCAAGTTGTTGGACCTGTTGTTGCGGTTTGCAGTTTTTGGGCCTGAGCTCTTGTTGTCCTTTGTTGACGGGTAAGTTTCCCTATTATTGTTGTTTTTCAATGGTGGCAGTCCCACCATCTTTGTTTGTGCTCTTAGTTTCTGTTCCTGGAAAGCATGCGCCTTACAATGCAGAGGGCTTTACGAAAAGTAGTTGGGAGCCATCAGAAGAGGGAACCATCATGCGTGGTCTGTATGCAGGGTATGCTTTCATTCTGTGGGTGGGAACATTGTGTCTACCTGTTCTATTTCTGCTAAGTAAAGTTATTGTTTTATTTATTTCTCTGTTTTCTTGTCATCTGCTGTGGGGACTAGGGGGGATTGAAGTTGAGAAGAAGAAGGTTCAAATATACATACGGGAATTGGTGCCCTACTTTGTTGTTTTTTTCTATTTTGCTACCTTTTATTTTTTTCTCTTGCTTTTCTCTATTTTCATAGAAAGTGAAACTATGTAGCAAATAGCTTCAAAGTGACAGTTGAAGAGATGAACGAGGTAATAGATGTTGAGTCGTATGAAATAGATGCACAGTCCATGGTACATGACAACATTGACGTGGTTTTACATAGCAATGCACTTTTTAGATTGGATGCATTCTCATATACTATTAGGGATTGCCTTTTTGATACATTCCAGGTTCTATTGCATTTTCGCTATTCGTTGACCGAGCTGCGCAATGGATTAATAGATTATTTCTTGACCTGTTTTAAAAATGGCGATGCCAAGGCTTTGCAGTCCTATGAATACAAACTTGAATTTGATTTTCTTCGGCAGTTGCATGGAATACAATATGTCACTACGTATTTTTCAAAAATGCGATTGTCCGCATCTCCAGTTCTACCTCCGCATAAGAGGGGACTTTGGGGAGATACATTTTGTATACGATGGCTATCTAACTGGTGTAATATATCAGTTGCCATTTGGTCATTGACAAGAAAAACAAGATATCTGCTATTCAATAAAACTGCATCTGAAAATCCATATTGCATCTTGTTCCATGATGTGAATGCCCTCACTAGCCATTATGATCCACTGGTGTACAGAAAAATGCCCATATGCAATATAGAAGGTCCTCATATTTACTTGTCCGTTATTTGCAAAGACCTTCAATCGCAATGCAAAGGGATTTTGCATGGCATAGATTGCCATGGTTTACAGCTGGCAAGAAACGTCGTGTCTAGCTGTGGAGATAGTCTATTCAATGTAATTTGTTGTTTGGTACCAGCATAATTCGATGTTCAGTCGCTGCGAATTTACACTGTACAGTCCTTTTGCAATGCAATTATAGGCGAAAACCAACAAGCTTTTAGGTGCTTGCATCAACACCTTTGCCCATATCTCGTAGAAAATATGCCAGTAGTTAGAAGTTGGCAGGAATACCTTGTGAACATGGTGCTTCCATGTGAAAAAGGGCGTATGGAGGGTTGCAAATTCTGTTTGCAATGGTTGTCTGTCATATTCAGGGTTAATATCCAGGTGTGGTTGCCCTTACCAGATACCATTGTCCATTCCTGGGTTATTGATTCAAATTGTGATCGAACAATTGACATCCTTTCGTTGAAAACAGATACAACACATATCCATTATGAACCTTTGCTTGCACATATCGGTAATTCAGGGTTGACTGTCCATGCCACCCAAACGACATCGAATTTGCATACACTTGGAATGCTTTTTTGTGAAAATGAAAGTCCTCCCAGTTGCGATATGGGTAGACATGGCGAACAAAAAAAACATGCGTAAAATTCATGACAGTTGTGATGAGGTCATAGACGACTTAGACAAAAAACGTAGAGTAAGTTATCACAATTTGAAAAAAATTATTCGTCAAATTCGCTCGACTTCTGATAAGGTCATAGAGACCTTGAACAAAAAATGTAAAGTAGTTTCTCAGAAACTGGGTGAAAGTGAAATCCATCCCAGTTGCCACCAGCTCATCCTTCCCTTGGGAAAGAAACGTAGACTAAGTTACCACAACTTGAAAAAGGTCATGCGTGAGAGAAAAAAATACATTGCTACACTTCATTTTAGAAAGAAACTCACATATGACAATGTAAATAAATTTGTTCATGCAGAACAAAGCATAAACAGGTGCGATTGCATATTTGAGAATGGTGATGCAACTGTACGACTTTGTGATCTACAAGCAACACCATGCAGTAGTAGCAATAAAAACTAGGAAACAATTTCTACGAATACTTCCCTGCGAAAGAAAAATGCAAGACAAAACTATATGAAACAAATTAAAGACACTCCTTCCATTGCATGTGCAATTTGTGAACAATTGAATTTTTCAAAAAACAATAAGTCTTTCGTGCATGATTTGCAAGTAGAATACGTCCGCTTGATAGCCCAGGATAAACCATTTTCCAGTGCGAAAGTTTTTCTTCCATGCAAACGATCACTTGAAAATGGAAAACTGCCACAGTTTGCAACCCCTGACCGAATAAGATGTAATACAACACTAGTAGATGTAAGTGCACTTACAGAACTCGAGGAGAGACTTGTCTCTCTGCGAATTGCATTTGCCCAAATCAAACCTTGGGGCTATAAACGACCCCAGATGGGCTTAACATGATCAATTATTAATGTGTCTGTTCATCTAGATGTTGTGAAAAAAACATTGCCACAATCTATTAACAATACAATTACAATCGCCGTGGCTCTGAAAAGACGCTTGTGATACAAAAATGCCTATTAGACAGGCAAAGTGCGTGTTCATGCTGTTATGAAAGCATTAAAGGAAATATGTTCCAGAGCCCTGTACAAAGCAGAGAACATTTGTATAAATGCCAACTGGAACAATGTTCTCACAAAAGAACATGGCAACTGTGCATATACTCTTGAAAATCCTAGTGATTTTGATGCAAGTGATGAATCAGACAATGAAATAGCTGCTGAAACATTGGTGCATGGATTCATTGATTCACAGTGCATTCGTAACTTGCAAGACAAAATTGTCGAAATTGCACTTGCCGAGGGGCAGCGTCCACTTGGAATATTCAAGGAAAAATTCGCTGAGGAAATGATCTTTCCAACACTCTTCTATGGATATCCATGTGGCACTGATATTACAGAACGATTCAATTATCATAAAATAGTTCGATGGGAGCTTCTACATTCAAGCAGTTGCTTCTCCTGTCACATAACAAATTTGTTTTTCAAGACAATGCGCATAATAATCGAGCAAGTTCTGTCCTGCATGTGGGAAAAGGCCAGTTACAAGGAAGAAAGTTGTTCGCGAAGGATGTGAAGTACAAAGTTAACCTAGAAAAAATTCTAAAATCTGATATTGGATACATAGATTTCAAAAACATCTGCACCTCTCCTGACTATTTGCAACAAAACAAAAAAAATATTTTTGCAATGATTCGACAATTAGGCCTGCCAACATTTTTCGTCACATTTACAAGTGCAGAGCATTGTTGGGATCCATTGGTGGCTGCAGTATCTAACCTGCACAAGAACATGAAACGTTAAAAAGAAACCGATACACTGGAAAATAACGACATTGACTACCTCATAAGAAAAGACCCAGTGACATGTACTCGCTACTATAGACATAGAATAAATTCTTTGAGACAATTGATATGCCATGATGAAACGTTTTTCGGAAAAATATCGGACTACGTTTTTGTCACTGAATTCCAGAATAGGGGAAATGAACATGACCATGCACTGTTGTGGATAGAGGATGCACCAGTGTATGGAGTCGATAACAATTCAGAGATCGAACAATTCGTGGATAAATACATAACATGCAACATAGATTATTTGGATCCAGAACTTGCGAAAGTCCATAAACATTACCATACAAGAAGTTGTAGAAAACGAAAAAAATCACATTGCAGATAAAACTTTCCCGTGCCGCCAATGAGAGCTATAGGAATCATAGAGCCATTTAGTGTAGAGGAAACTATTGTTTTCGAGAAATGTAAATCCTTGTTCGCATTTCTAGAAGAAGGGGGATTTGACGAAATGATGAGCTTTGATGCCTTCTTGACACAGGTAAATCTTTTAGAAGATGTGTACATCCAAGCCATACAATGTATGCTTAGGCAACCAACACTTTTCCTTAAAACGAAAAATCTCCCATATTTGGAACAACAGTTTCTCCAAGGATATGCCAGTTATGTGGAAAGAAAATACAGATGCGCAGTATGTGCTGAATGCATATGCTGCAACATCATATTGTACCTCGTATATGACGAAGATTGACAAATCCATGACAAGTGCATTCAGAAAAATACACAAAGAACATGAAAGAAGTCATATTGATGCCATACAAATAATACACACACTTGGAAATACATTGCTTAATATTCAACAAATGTCTGCTCAACAAGCAGTTCACATTGCACTTTCCTTGCCCCTCACTTGTAGTTCAAGAAAATGTGTTTTCATAAACACATCTCCACTTGAAAAACACACATTTGTCCTTAAACCACCGGTTTTGCTGCAACAAGAGCCCAACAATTCAGAGGACGTGGTATGTCGCTCTATTATTCATTAGTACATCCAATGTCCATCTCCTATTAGGCATATCTGCTTAGCAGAATTCGTATCGCATTACAAAAAAAATGGTGCACCCATATGAAAAAGAAAAAAACCCTCTGTCATACAGTTTGTCAAATACAACAAACATTGTGACTATGAAAACTATTGTAGAGAAAAACTGCTGTTGTACGTTCCATTCGATGAAAACGAAGAGACACTAATGCATAACTTCTGTACATGGGAGGTTGCGTATGTTGCGTCTGAGACTATGGTGCACATCAATGAAGCTAGATTTACCTGCAATGCTAATCCAACATGGGGAGATCTAGAGGTTGCACTTAATGACCTAGAAAACCTTGGTGATCATGATGACACATTCAAAGACCCAAAAACAACCAGAACTGCTTCCGAGTCTTATGACTTACAAGGAGATTTGCCTCGTCCTCCAACGGTTGGAAGTGAAAAATGTATCAATCTTGGTTTTCAAGTTACAAAACATCCTTTCCTAATTGAAAATAATGAATACCACAGAATAAGACGTATGTTGAATCGTGAACAACAAACAATTGTAAAGGATATTGCTCTTAAAAAATGCTTGAACATGAACATTCCTGTGCACGTGTACCTTATAGGCGGAGCAGGAACATGCAAGACATTCACATCAAAATAATTGTTCCAAATGATTATATGAATCTATGATTCAAGCAATTCCTCTGATCCTATGAAACCAAAGGGCCTAATAGTTGCATACACAGGAAAAGCTGCATACAATGCTGGTGGAACAACAATCCACTCTGCATTTTTAATGCCTTTTAACAAGTCACAGTTTCTTCCACTTAGCAAGGAAATGTTGGATACATTATCTAAGCTTTATGAGGAACTCCAACTTGTCTTTATAGATGAAGCATCTTTGATTGGGAGTTGGTTCTTGTATTCCATTGACAGCCGACTAAGAAGCATAAAACATGTGCAGACGAAATACTTTGGAAACATTGACATGATATTCTGTGTGGGGATCTTTACTAGGCACAACCCATCCAAGATTCTTTGATATTTGAACTACCCACTGTCAACATGGAAACAGTCACCCATGACTTCTGGAGAGACAATATTAAATGTTTTGAGTTGCATACTACAATGCACCAAACAGATGAAACATTCATTGCAATTCTGAATAGAATGCGCACCAACAACCAAACACATGATGACTTGACCCATATCAATTTGAGATGCTTACAGCCTGCACCAACAGACCCAACATTCCCTTACCTGTTCTATAGAAATAAGGATGTTGCAAACCATAATAGCCACATGCTCTCCCTAATGCCTGACGATGATATCATCATCAATTCCATTGACCTGGAAGAAGACAACCATGGAAATGTGCCACGACATGAACATTCAGTCACTTTACCTTTGCAACTTGTCCTCACTTAGAAATGTTGGTTGAAATATATGCCTGCAACTATGATTCATAGGATGGGTTGGTGAATGGTGAAGATGGAATACTGAAAGGATATACTAAGATAGAAAAAGTGGATGTCCTTTGGATTAAGTTCCATGAACCACATATAGGCAAGCGACAAGCAAGCAAGTTGTCTGATCTATATAATTCAAATACTGGAAGCGATTGGACACCTATTTTGCGAATATCGAAGCCAGTATCAACATCAACAAAGACAGGTCAACTGAAGATTCGAAAAAAGTTTCTGATTAAACTTGCATGTGAACATATAGTCCATAGATCACAAGGACTAACACTTGATAAAGTTTCTTTTCAGCTTGTTGGAATTCAGATACACAGACTTGTTTACACAACACTGTCCCGTGTTAGAAGAATATAGTCCTTGTATTTACTAAGTCCTCTCACAAAAGATAACTTCAAAGTGAAACAAAAAGTTGATATTGAAATGGAACGACTGAGGACCACCACAAAATGGCAACTGCATTATGATTACCAATCCATACAAACAAATTCATTTGTATCAATTCTCTCGCTTAACACACGCAGCTTAAATGCACACATGGATGATATACTAAATGACTATGATATAATGCAATTCGATGTTCTGTTCTTGCAAGAAACACACATGGAATTATGCATACAGAACAAACAATTCCCAAATCACAATTGCATATCAAGTTACATTACACATGGGGTCATGATATTGGTGAAAAAACATCTACCAATTTTGGACCATATACATATCGAAGAAAACAATGTTGAGCTCATGCTTGCAAAAATGTTTTCTCATGAAACAAAAGTTGCAATACTGAATCTGTATGCTGCTCCCCATGCAACATTCTCCAACATAGTACATGTTATTTCCAATGCATTGACCCATTTCCATCTGAACGGACCCATTGTACTTGTAGGAGACTTCAATATCGATATGCTACAAAATACTGGCAGAACAAAAGAATTGGAAAACTACATGTGCAAATACAGTCTCCGCTTTCTTATGAATAACATAGTCCATCTGCAAAATGCACTAATTGACCATGTTTGGTCCAATGTGCCCATTCCTCAATACAATATGTTTGTCTTAGACACATATTGGTCTGATCATGATACAATTGGTATTGCACTTGAATTATGACATATACATCAAAGTTATTGCAAACTCATATTTGTATGTTTCAAAGCATA
>ML779674.1:56580-93807 GCA_009831015.1 Picea engelmannii
CTTAATAGGTTCAATTAGTTGCACATGAAAGAAGGTGAGAGAATTAAATCCTTTAGCTTAAGATTTATCCAAATCTATATAGCTACATTCCTAAATTTATTCGGCCTTTCAATTTAGATACTCTCTTACATTAGTTTTTCCTCTTTCCTCCTCCTTATTGACGGTGGTTGAAAGAGAGGAATGTTTATAACCTAGAGTTATCCTTGATTACATGTTTAAATTTTGAAAAGAAAACCATTATAACGTGGTTCTCCCTAAGGAATGTAACTTGCATGAGGGTTTTTCATCCATAAGGCAAGTAATGTAAGATTTTTAGAACCAAATTCTCTCCCTTGAGAAAATAATGTCAAATATATCCCATATTGATAGGTCCTTAGAAAGAACTAATCCTAGTGAACTTAAAGCTAGCATAAAGCCCTCTTATCTAAGTGATGATTTATATGCCTTCACTATGCATGACTAGGAGATTTAGTGTGAGGATAATCATGAACCCATGCTTGCACTTAATCATTTCCATGTTTCTCATACCATAATTACCTAGCGCATTCCAAAATCACCACTTACCCCAAGAGACCAACTTGTATTCATGCAATGGTGATTCATAAGTAACCCATGTGGGGATGGGAAATGATACTTGCCTCTTTACTTCCATTAGTGATAGAGTTTTTCATGAAGGTTCCATTGATGAAAGGTTGAGTCTCAATATGTATAAGAATTTCCCCCTTCATGATTCCCTTGATTCTACCCAAGCATATGACTTTGAGAGAATTTATTCTAATCCTTTATTTGGGCTAGGAAAAGTCAAGGAACCTAATATTGATATACTCTCCCTACTTAATGTTTGATCAAACTCTATTTATGGTAAGGACAAGTTAAAAGGTATTCCCATATTTTCCAACCTCTTTTTTTGGTTTCAACATCATTCTTTAGAGGGTGATGTTTCTAGGGTTTGTAGGATGGTGATACACCGAGTTCGTGATGAGTGTCCCATGGGTGGATTAGGTTATCACAAGGAATCTATGTTTTATTTCCCACAAGATGAAGTGAACCTTAATACCCTTAACTATCATGATTCTTCACTCATTTAAAATAGGAAGCAAATCCAAACACTTTCATGCATACCTTGATTCCTACCTGTTATCCCCCATTTCTAGGGATAACTTAAAAGATGTTGTATCGATGCCCTAAGGTTGTATACATGGAGTACCAAGAGACATACCAATAGGTAGAGACCCACATCACACCACTCATCACCTTGTGATCGATGACTGCACCATTCACCATATTGGCAGGGCTCACATAGGACAACAGGTCTTTCTCCATGAGGTAACGAATTCAGTGTTGTGGTAACTGTCATTTTAATAAATGAAGCACTTGAATATGTTGCAAAGGGTCCTTTTTTGATTTTGAAAACGTTTTCTTGGAAATGATGTTCTTTGCCTTATTTATCCTTGGTGGTTGACATTTTTATCTTAGTAAGTGGTCACCCTCAGGGAAAGGGTTGTTATTGGGGGGTTTCCTTGATGAGTCATCGTACTGCTCTTGCACATACTTTCCACTTTTCATGTTTCTTTCCATTTTCTTCCTTATCTTTTGGGTTTTCAGGTCACATCGACCCAAGAAGGGCTTGTACCCAATTTCATGGGAGAAGGGGCTAAAGGCCCAGAGGCTTGTAGATGGAAAAAGATAAAATCCAATCATAAACCTTCCAAATTCTCATCCAAGGATCTCGATAACTATGAAATGTTTCTCACAAAAAATAGAGGGACCCGTAAAATAGATAACTATCTAGACATGTCAACCAAGGTAGAGCGCATGTGGGCAATGTTTTTCATGCTTATGTAGAAGTCCCACATATCATCTTTAACTTGGGGAAGCATGGTCAAGTGTGGCCAAGGTAGAGTTAATGTGGGCAATGTTTTTCATGCTTAGGTAGAAGTCCCACTTTATATTCAACTTGGAAACACTCTAATAAATTAATGGAAAAAGGGGTTTGGAAAAATCATGCATCGTAGATGAAGGACAACACACCCTCTATAAAATCACCCATAAATGAGACAATATGAGCCATTGAATGTCAAGAAACTCCAAGCCAAAAAGAATTACCCCCAATCCACTTCATACTCTTCAAATGAATTAGAGAGGGTCCACCTGGGAAACACTCATTGACTTGGGGAATGATTCACTCAATAGGTCACCATGACAACCCCCCATACCTAAATTTGACAAGTTTCATAAGGTCTTTGAGAATTTGTTTATTTTGAGAGGGGGGATTTGATGCACATGTTCAAGTGGTTCTTTTATTATATATGGATTAATTGACATGATGCTTGTGACTTGTGATCCCTTGGAGGGTAATTTTTTTTGTCTTTACAAGGCCTTGACAAGTGGAAATTTATTTCGTGAAGACATAGTCTCACTTGGACCTTCATTTGGGGCATGAGGCCCATGGGTTGAATGTTTCACCCTTGTTTCTTGGACACTTGGATGAGGTACATTTCCTTTGGAGGCACTTGAGGATCCCTTGCAGGTAATTTGCTATCCTTCCTAACCCAACAACTTGCCTATGGAGGCCATGCGTTGCACTTTTGGGGTATGACGTCACACTTGGAAGGTTAGGGTTTTGGTGGTGGTGATGATTTGATGATGACTTGGCATTTTTTTTTATGGAGGAAGACCTTTTCACCATGAAGGTATGGCCTTTGGAGGCTCAAATTCTCCTTCAACTAGCTCAACGTTTTTCTCACTGTGCCAAAAACGTCACCCCTTTAGGGCATGCCATCATTATTTAGGGTTTTACTTGTTGTAATTTTAAAATTAAATTTGTAAAGGGGAAAATTAGGAGGTCAGCCTCCCTTATTTGTGTTTTAACCTAATTTAAGTGGACAATCTAATTTTATAAGACCTTGTATAAATAAAGGTCATGACATTTCATTTTGACATAACAACTCACTTGAGAATTACATTCATCTTGGCTGAAATTTTCGCCCTCTTTGGGAAAATCACATATCTCTCTCATGTGCTCTATTTGGATGCTAGTTACTTGTCTCTTGTGGAGGAAGTGGTTTTCTATTTCTCTTGGATTCTTATCTTTTCTTTGTGGTGACATATACTTGGTAAAGAGGGTTTGTCTTGCTATCTTGTGGAACTGGTAAGGAAATTTCTTCATATTGTTAGTGTTTCTTATTGTTTCATGGTTATTATTGTCTAAACCCTTGGAGGAGTATAAAGGAATACACCCTCCACTAATTATATCACATTTGTCTTTGGATAAGCTACTAAACAAGGTTGTTGGGAGGAGTAAAAAGGCTTACACCCTCCTAGATTTACCTTGCTAGCTTTGTTTTCCCTAGGGCGTAAAAAGGATTACACCCCTAGGGAGGCAACACAACTATCCCTTGCAAAAAGAGACTCCATAACCCAATTGATAAATGCACTAGTATAATTTGTATTGAATAAATAAAATCATTGCATTGATATACATGAATTTTGGAGATATTGCATTTGTTCAAGTTCGAATCAATTTTACATGTTATAAGCTTGCTTGAGCCACTAGGGTGTCTAACTTATTCAAGTAGTTATATTTGGTATTAAAAAATAATGCTACAACCACTAGGGCTACATAAAACTCTCTTTTTCATCTATCTCTATCTAATCTACCATTGCAATTCACTTGTAATTGAAAATTGTTCTACTAGTTATTGGCTAATGTTTGGGTGGTTTACTTGCTGATTTTGGGGGATAGATGCTGCTGCTGTAGAAATTGTTTGCTACATACAGTTGGCTATTATAATAAATTAATGATAACATCTAATAAACATCCCTAAATGCCATTAAAGTCTTTCTCTATTTAGTGGAAGTTAAACTAGTCATATCTAGTATCTTTACTTGACTTTTGGAAACATATTTTGCAGCCATTTGCTAGTGTTCTTTGCTGATATAAATCTGATATATTGCTGCAATTTTGGGACAACAAGGTTTATTTCTTAATCCCCTTTTATTTTATGCTTATATATCCATCAATTGTCTTGTTTCAGGCAGCTAACATTGTTTTGCAGGAGTACAACATTTGACAACCATTTACCCTAATTCAAGACTCTCTTACAAGCCATCATTCAACTTAAATATTTAACTATAGGGGTTTAAATTACTATCTCTTCACTTTCCATCCCAATCCCCTTAGGGTCACCTAGATTCCCCCCTTGGGGTGACTTATCATCACTAAAGTGAGGGGAGTGTTTATCTAAGGTGACAATGGGTAGGTACTCTCGTAGTTCTCGCACATTTGAGGTTTGGGTTGGGATTTTCCCAAGATACAAATTGGGTAATAACATTTTGGCACCTTTCCAGTGAGGATTTTGAATCCTCTTTTGAGCCATAACGACACTTTGGCAAGCTATCCCAAATCCTTTCCATAGTTTTCCCGACAACTCCACATGAGGGAAGTTCCCTCTCCCCTTTTCTTTGATGAACTTTTTAAGTTCATCTAGTGACTACACAACCTAAGAACCCTCCTTTCCAAAATTACCCTTTCCATCTTTTGATGAGCCTTGAACTCATTTGGTGACTCTATTGAAGTGCCATTTCAGACGATGGCATTATGGCACCATGGGATGAACCCTTTCCAGGAACTTACCATATCTCGAAGACACTTTTATTGATGGAAGAGGAAGAAGATGTTGATGAAGCCGTTGAGCATATAATGAATCTTGTAAAAGGGTTATCTCAAGAATATACCGAAGATCTATCCCTTGCAGATGAAGATATGCTTGAAGAGAAGGTTTATGAAGAAAGTTACCATGAATACCCCGATGAAGTTTCTCATGATGAAGGCCTAGACAAAACTTTGGTGTCTATTCTCCATCTTGAGGAAGATGAAGTTCTCAAGCCTATTGAAGAAGTAATCGGTTCCAATGATACAACTGATCAACATATTGATGATTTCATACGTGTTGGAAAGCGTAGGTGGGACATGGCTTGTATCATTTTTTATAAGGACCCCATTTATGACATTGAGAACTACTCTCAAATGAATGTTGAGTTGTCACCTTCAATGAATTGGTCTTCCTATTTGGATGATCTATGTATTTGGTGGCTTGATGATGATATGAGCATAGATTTTTCTCATCCATATAAGGATGAATTCTTACAACATAGTTATGTTGATACCCAACCACACCTTAGGGATCATCCTTTGGAGGATTTAAAACTATTATTTGATGAATATTATCAACAATTTGTTGGATTACCGAGAGGGGGGTGTGAATCGGTAATAGAGATTTTTAATCCTGTTTAACCACAATATATAAGTGTGTTAACTTTATGATAAATTTGCCAATATTATTCAACAAGTGAAAAATAAATGAACCATGAACAATGAGCAATCACACACATACACAGTACACCAATATTTTTACGTGGAAACCCAATGCGGGAGAAAAACATAGAATGATTTTTAATATATATCTTTAAGAATTACATTCATTGGAAGCACCAAATTCCTTTGTTTTCCAACTACAACTGGAAGGAAGCTCCAACCTCCTATATTTTCAGGCTACAACATGAGGGAAGCTCCAACTCCCCAATTCTCTAGCTACAACCAGAAGGAGGCTACAACCCCCTATGTTCTCTGGATACAATCAGAAGGTGGATACAACCACCTATCCTTACCTCGTCCAACTACCCTGAAAGATAAGTGCCAAATGTGAATCAACCTGTCATTGTTACTGCTGACCTCTGTCACTGTCATTGCTAACCTCTGTCACTGTCACTGATCCAAATCTGTCATTGACCTGATTCTTCTTCAAAAATTTTATTGCATATCCGTGACATATCTATACTGCAACATGTGAGTATCCAAACTTCTCTTAGCTACAACTTGTGGATGTCTACAACCTTCTTCACTCTAACTCACAGATTACTAGTAACTCTCTCAACTTCACTATTTTTTCCTTTGTCAACTCTCATTGCTAAACTTGATACTATAAATCATCACCGTAGTCTCAAATATGATTATATATGTCACATACCATATTCCAAAAGTATATACCATGAACTGAAATAAAGAATTCCTCACCAAACAAGTGCCATGCATAACCCATGAACCATTCTTCAAATATAGGAAACCCTTACATCCATCATACAATAAACCCTAACTGTAATGAAACCTCAAATTGTACCAACATCTTCACTAACACTCCTCAACCAAGATGCCTCAAATATGAAACAAAATCACAATATGTAATATAAAAAACTATCTCATGGAGTGTGCCAACCATAGCAAACCAATACACCAGAAATATACTACTGTAGATCTGCCTCATACAACAAATACAAACCAACCTACAAACCCTCATGGGTACATGCTTTATCTTCCATAACCAAACCCTAGGCCATTACCAATACCCAAATACAACAAGCTTATAACATACCTTTTAATTTATGTAGAAGGTTTTGTTGTACCAGATCACTGTCACACCTTCTCCTAGTCACTTCTCAGCCCTACAACTTGTCGTTGATGATATATCAAATCTTCCTTTTCTTCTTTGGAAACAAATCCACACTTTGTATTTAGTAAACTCACAGGCATCCACACTTTTTCCCACTGTGGCCCATGGATGTCCGCTTCGTTCTAGTACTGCAACCTATGAATGTCTTTGGTAAAACCCTAGTTTAGTACCTACAGTATCGACCCTTTGTACCTGTAACTTTGACGTTGCTTCAAACTCACTGCTATAGATTTGTCATTGATATCCACCCATAACAATTCAAAAAATAGATATTCAATATGCTCAATAGGTGCTAATGTGAGACCCTTTCTCTCTTATTTATACTCTCCAAGTAGCTTCCTCAAGCAGTTACCTTCTAACTAAATTTACCCAACTTCCTTCTTTTAGGGATGACCCACTTCTAACCACTTGTCCATTTACAACCACTTTATCCACAAATATTAATCTCTCCACTTCTAGTTGCAACTAAATAATTTTTAATTGTTTTCTTTTTGAAACAACTTAACTCATGATTAAATCCTAGTTACAACCACTTTGACTAGTAAACTTCTTCTAGGAGATTCTAGAATAAATTGACTTATTTGACCTTCTAGGGGATTCTAGAAAAATCACGAGGGTTCTCCAACTTCACATGGCCATAACTCTCTAATCGTGAGGAGTTATTTGATGTTCCACATATCACCATAAATGGAACGACATGTAATATCCATCTAGTGTAGTCTTACCTGCAAATACATTGATCTTCATACCTTTATACCTCAAACAAACTTAATTCCCTTAACCATACTATTGGGGATACCAAAATGTGCTACCAGAATTGATTCAAGGGTTGACATCAATGCCAACCAACCCAATTAATAAAAAACTCCACCTTTGGCATTGATGGAAACATGCCGATGCAACACTAAATTCATATTTCTCATGCTCCCCCTGTGACCATCGCTCCCCCTGGAATCATGACTCTATGCTCTCTGTCCAAGCATATAACTCTATCTTCATGCATCTGATAAATCTCTACCCCTTTGACATCAATGGAAAAGGTAACTTCCTTTCGGGGATTCTCCCCCTAAATGAACTCTCCCTTAGACTGCTCCCCCAAACTGAACTGTCCTTTTCATACTCCTTCCTCATGTAAATCTAAGACACATAATAATAGCATTCAAAATTCATTGTGGGGAAGAAACTATGCCAAGTTTATGACAAAGATACTCAAAGGCTTCCCTTGGAAGCAATTTTGTAAATATATCTACAATCTGTTCTTTGGTCTCAACATACTCAACTCGAATGTTCTTTTCTGCAACCTGTTCCTGTAGAAAATGATACTTGATTGCAATTTTCTTCATCTTGGAGTGCATCACTCGATTCTTAAGATACCGATGGCACTTGTATTATGACAATATATCAAAATGGGCTCATCATACTCAACCTGTATATTTTTCAAAGTTTGTTTTATCCATAGAACTTGTGTACAACATGTTGTTTCTGTAATATACTCTGCTTCAGCTGTAGACAATGATACCAATGATTGTTTCTTACTTAACCAAGATACCAAACACTCAACCAAGTAGAATGCTGCTCCACTTGTACTTCTTCAGTCATTAATGCAACCTACCCAATATGCATCTGTGTAGGTAATAAGTGATAGATCCTTTCCTTTTGGATACCATAATCCAAACTCGTTTGTACCCTTGAGATATATGAATATCCTCTTTACTGCTAGAACATGTGATTCCTTTAGTGTTGCTTGAAATCGTTCGACATGTCCAACTTCCTACATTAAATCTAGTATGGATACTGTCACATAAAGTAAGATGCCAATCATTGACCTATACTACCTTTGATCTGTAGACTTTGAATCATCATCTTTACTTAACTCACAACTGGTCTGCATATGAGTATTGACTAGTTTACAATCTTCCATATGGAAACTCTTTGACATTTCTCTAATATACTTGGTTTGAGAAATAAAAAACCCTTGGCTGGTTTGACTTATCTAAAGACCCAATAAGAAGGATAATTCTCCAAGTAATGACATTTCAATTTCATTATGCATATCCTTTGCAAATTTCTGGCTCATCCAGTCATCATCACTTCCAAAGATAATATCATCAACATGTTGGATTACTGAGAGGGGGGGTGAATCAGTAATATAGATTTTTAATCCTTTTAACCACATAATGTAAGTTTTATTTATCTTTATGATCAATATACCATTATCATTCAACAAGTGAAAAGTAAATAAACCATGAACAATGAACAATCATACACATACACAGTACACCAATATTTTTACGTGAAAACCCAATGCGGGAGAAAACCACATAATGCTTTTTCTTATATTTCTTTAAGAATTACATTAATTGGAAGCACCAACTTCATTTTTTCTCCAGTTGCAAATGGAAGGAGGCTCTGACCCCCTATATTTTTTAGGCTACAACCCAAGGGAATCTCCAACTCGCCAATTCTTTGGATACAACTATAAGGAGGATACAACCCCCTATCGTCTCTGGCTAGAACCGAAAGGTGGATACAACCACCTATCCTTGCCTCGCCCTGCCGCCCTAAAATATAAGTGTCAATTAGATGATGAAATCACTTCCACACTGTCACTGTGTGATATACCACTGTAAACTTGTACCAACCTATGCCACTAACTTGTAACCAACTTGTACATGTACTCAACTTGTACCGACAAAACCAAATAGGTGCGTGACCTGTATATGATTCACCTCACGTATGTACGTGTGTTGTCTATACTGCAACCTGCGTATGTACACAACCTATCTATACTGCATCCTACGTACACCTTTAGAAAGCTAGGGTTTTCACCTTTTCTGCAACTTCAAACACTTTGCTGCCTCTGTCACATCAACCTGCAACCTGTCACAGTGTCTTATCTGTAGTTGTACCATGCGCATACCTAATCTTATACATCTCTTAACCAAGTGCATTTATGTCTCTCTAGTCATGTGCCATTTATGTGTGTACAATCATTGACAAGTGTAATAATCCTCACATGGAATAGACATCAAAACCTTACTGATACACAACCTCACACCATACAAAAAATTTCACAACCAAAGCCCTCAAACATGTACCAAGAAATACAAACTATGTCTCAACACTTGAACCAACAAGATGAACCAATGAATAATACCAACATACCACTACTGTATATATGTAGATCTAGATCATACCATAAGTGCCATACAACCAACACCCTCTCTAGGGAAAAACCTCAAGCTCCCATAACCATATCTCACAGTGACAACAATATCCAACTTCACATAAGAGTATGACATGCCTTTTGAATTTGTAGATAGATTTTTTGTACCTTATCATTGTAGACCTTCATGGGAGCTTGATTTCAGACTATGAGAATCTAGTACCTTCAACAACTCAATCTTTCATGGATTTTCCCAAGTGTACGTGCCCTATTATACTGTCATCCCATATATGTACATGCCCTTCTTCACTGCATCTCACGTACACCTGAAAAACTAGGGTTTTTCAGTATTTTTGCAATTCTTAAACTTTCGTCGTCAACCCTTAGTACTACCTCAGAATTGCGTAACTTCAGATGTGTCAATGAGTACCTGCAACAAACCTTGCACAATAATAGATATTCAATATGCTCAATAGGTGCTAATAGGAGACCCTTTCTCTCTTATTTACACTCTCCAAATAGTTTCCTCTAGGGGTTACCTACTAACCAACTTAACCCAACTTCCTTCTTTTAGGGATAACCCACTTCTAACCGCTTGTCCACTTATAACCACTTTATCCACAAATAGTAAACTCTCCACTTCTAGTTGCAACTAATTTATTTTTAATTATTCTCTTATTGCNCTACTAACCAACTTAACCCAACTTCCTTCTTTTAGGGATAACCCACTTCTAACCGCTTGTCCACTTATAACCACTTTATCCACAAATAGTAAACTCTCCACTTCTAGTTGCAACTAATTTATTTTTAATTATTCTCTTATTGCAACAACTTAACCCATGATTAACTCCTAGTTTCACCCACTTTGACTAGTCAACTTCTTCTAGGGGTTTCTAGAATAATTTGACATCTTTGACCTTCTATGGGCTTATATATAACTCAAGAGGGTTCGCCAACTTCACAAGGCCATAAATATCTAACCGTGAGGAGTTATGTGATGTTCCACATATCACCGGACTTGCTTCAAGGGTTGACATAAATGACAACCAACCCAATTAATCAACACAACATAAAATTCAATTGACAAAATACTATCTTGATTTACCTTTGTGTAGAGGTTGTTGTCTACATTTCCTTTCCTAAACCCTTGCTTCTGTAAATATCTGTCAAGTATGGAATACCATGCTCCAGGGCCCTACTTAAGACCATACAAGGCCTTCTTCAACATGCAAACATAATCTTCATTATATGACAACTAAAATCCTTTTGGTTGCTCAATGTAGACTTCTTCTTCTAGATCCCCATTCAGGAAGGATGATTCCATGTCCATCTCATACAGTTTAATATTCTTGGAGCATGAATAAGCGAGGATCAACTTGACTACTTCCATTTTGGCAAATGGGGCAAATGTCTCTTCAAAGTTGATAGCTTCAACTTGAGCGTATCCTTTACATACCAATCTAGATTTGTTCTTGGTAACCTGTCCATATTCATTCAATTTGTTTACGAAGACCCACTTTGTGCCAATCATATTATTTTACCTTGGCCTCGGAACCAATTCCCAAGTGTCATTCTTCTTTATTTGATCAAAATATTCATCCATGGATTTTTATCTATAATTCATCCTTGTTGTCTTCTTCAAAATTGCTAGGCTAAATTTAAGATAAGAGTGCTAGGTGCAGTTGTTTTGTTGAACAAATTCTTCTTCTAGTCTCAAATCCTGCATCTTTGTTCCTGATAATCTAATTTGATGGATGATTCTTATGTATTTGTTTTCTAGGTGTCTTTGGAGGTACTTTAATATCTTGTTGTTCTTTCTCTTCTTCTTCTAACTGTTCTTCTTCATTTCCCCCTTATACTACTTCTTCTCCATGAACTTGCTCCATTGAATCCTTTTCTTCTTCCTTTATTTTTCATCCACTTGTCTCATCAACCGTCACATTGATGCTTTCCAAAACTTTGTTGAGCCTTATATTGAAACATTTGTATGCTTTCCTTGTGATCGAGTGCCCAACAAGTACTCCTTTTTCTACATGAGAATTGAACTTTCCCATTCTGCCATCTTCTCTTTTGATGTAGCATTTTCTTCCAAAAACTCTAAAGTGCTTCATATTCATTGGTATTCCTTTCCATAGATCGTAGGGAGTTTTATCAATGTTGTTTATGAGCATTACTCTGTTCTGAATATGAATTTTTGTATGCACTACATGTGCCCAAAAGATATCTGTCAACTTGGAATCCATTAACATAGTTCGAAACATTTCCTATACTGTCCCGTTCTTCCTTTATATGACTCCATTTTGTTGTGGTGTCCTAACAATGGAGAATTGAATTTTTATCCCATGCTTTCTGCAGAAATCCATAAATTCCTTTAAAGTAAATTCTCCTCCATTATCTGATCTCAAACATTTGATTTTTAAATCTATTTCATTTTCAACCATTTCCTTGTATATCTTGAAGTTCTCGAATTCTTCTGAATTCTTCTTGAGGAAACAAACTGCAGTCATCCTTGTATAATCATTAACCAATAACATACAATATTTCTCACTTTTTAAACCCCTTGTTCTAGTTGGTCCAACCAGATCAATATGCACAATTTCCAACGGTCTTGTTGTGGAGTATTCCTTTGATTTGAACTTGTTCTTTGTCTACTTTCCTTGTTGACAATGCTTACATAAAGTGTTGGTTGGATTTGTGATCTGGGGAATTTCTCTGACTGCTTCCTTTTTGATGACTTTGACAAGGTTATCAAATTTTATGTGACCCATTCTTCTATTCCATAGCCAAACTTCATCTTCCTTTCCTAGACAACATTTTTCTTTCCCGATTTCACTTAATACATATATTTTGCTGGAAGTTCTTATGACTGTTGCAACCACTTTTCTTGAATTGAATTTTCTTATCTCACACTTCTATGAATCAAACACAAGTTTGTGGCCTTGGTCACACATTTGAATTACACTCAAAAGATTGTGTTTCATATCTTCCACTAGTAGAACATTATGTGCCTCGGTATCCTTATTTTCAATTCTTATTGTGCCTCTTCCAATGATTCTATCCGAGTCGTTGTTTCCAAAGGAGATTGATCCATCTCTTTCCTTTATCAAGGTTAGAAACTTGTCCTCATCACCTATCATGTGCTTTGAGCAGCCACTGTCAACATACCAACCACGTTTCTTATGTTTATCTTGTAGAGCAAGTGTGTATTCTTCATTATTGAACTGATTCTGCTTTCTTATCCATATTCTTTGAGGTTCTTGTATGTGACTGTTGTTATTTTGTTGTGATTCTCTTGGAGGAACTATCATTCTACAATCTTTGGCTATTAGTTCCTCCAAGAGAATCACTTTCACTTATTCTACAATACATAAGCGTTGTTAACTTTATGATCAATTTACCAATATCATTCAACAAGTGCAGAATAAATGAACCATGAACAATGAGAAATCACACACATACACAGTACACCAACATTTTTACGTGGAAACCCAATGCGGGAGAAAACCACACAATTATTTTTCTTATATGTATTTAAGAATTAAATTCATTGGAAGCACCAAATTCCTTTGTTTTTTAGCTGCAACTGGAAGGAGGCTCCAACCTCCTATATTTTTAGGCTAAAACCAGAGGGAAGCTCCAACTCCCCAATTATATGGCTACAACCAAAAAGAGGCTACAACCCCCTATGTTCTCCGACTACAACCGGAAGCTAGCTACAACCACCTATCCTTGCCTTTTCCACCCACCCTAAAATATAAGTGCTAAATGTGAATCAACCTGTCATTGTTACAGTTGACC
The DNA here is from genome assembly GCA_009831015.1 of Picea engelmannii. Taxonomy (NCBI): domain Eukaryota; kingdom Viridiplantae; phylum Streptophyta; class Pinopsida; order Pinales; family Pinaceae; genus Picea; species Picea engelmannii. The sequence goes on from ML779674.1 coordinate 70,054, forward strand.
TCTGTTACTAGCACTGCTAACCTTTGTCACTGTCACTGATCCAAATCTGTCATTGACCTAATTCTTCTTCAAAAAATTTCTTACATATCCATGACTTGTCTATACTTCAACATGTGGGTATCCATGCTTCTCTTAACTACAACTTACGGATGTCCGCGACCTTCTTCACTGCAACTCACAGATTACTAGTAACTCTATCATCTTCACTACTTTTTCCTTTGTCATCTGTCACTATTGAACTTGATATTGGAACTCATCACTGTAGTCTCAGATATGATCATATATGTCACATGCCCTGTTCCAAAAGTATATACAATGAACTGAAATCAAGAATGCCTCCCCAAACAAGTGCCATACACAACCCATAAACCATTAATCAGATATAGGAAACCCTTACATCCATCATACAATAAATCCTAATTGTAATACAACCTCAAACTGAACCAACATTTTCACTAATACTCTTCAACCAAGATGCCTCAAATATGCTCCAAAATCACAAGATGTACTATAAAAAACTATCTCATGGAGTGTGCCATCCATAGAAAACCAATACACTAGAAATATACCACTGTAGATTTGCCTCATACAACAAATACCAACCAACCTACAAACCCTCAACGGTACTTGCTTTATCTTCCATAACCAAACCATAGTCCATTACCAATACCCAACTACAACAAGCTTATAACATACCTTTTAATTTCTGTAGAAGGTTCTGCTGTACCATATCACTGTCACACCTTCCTGTAGCCACTTCTCAGCCCTGCAACTTGTCACTGATGATAGATCAAATCTTCCTTTTCTTCTTTGGCAACAGATCTGCACTTTGTATTTAGTAAACCCGCAGGTATCCATTCTTTGTTCCTCTGTGGTCCGCAGTTGTCCACTCCCTTCTAGTGCTGCAACCTGCAGATGTCTTCAGTAAAACCCTAGTTCAATACCCACAATATAAACCCTTCGTACCTGCAACTTTGTCACTTCTTAACACTCACTACTATATATTTTCCAATGATACCTGCCCATAACAATTGACAAAATAAATATTCAATATGCTCAATAGGTGATAATGGGAGACCCTTTCTCTCTTATTTATACTCTCCAAGTATCTTCCTCAATGGGTTACCTTATAAATAACTTTACCCAACTTCCTTATTTTAGGGCTAACTCACTTCTAACCACTTGTCCACTTACAACCACTTTCTCCACAAATAGTAATCTATCCACTTCTAGTTGCAACTGATTTATTTTTAATTGTTTTATTTTTGCAACAACTTAACTCGTGATTAACTCCTAGTTACAACCACTTTGACTAGTAAACTTCTTCTAGGAGCTTCTAAATAAATTGACTTCTTTGACCTTCTAGGGGCTTCTATATAACTCATGAGTGTTCTCCAATTTCACATGACCATAAATCTCTAACCATGAGGAGTTATGTGACATTCCACATATCACCATAAATGGCATGGCATGTACTATCCATCTAGTGTAGTTTTACCTACAAATACACTGATATTAATACCTTTATACCTTAAACAAACTTAATTCCCTTAACCATACTATTAGGGCTACCAAAAGTTTCTACCAGACTTGCTTCAAGGGTTGACATCAATGAAAACCAATCCAATTAATCAACACGATACTCTCAAAAGGGTTCTATAAAATGGCTTCCCACCTTTTTAGAGGACGTATGCATTAATTTTTTCTCTTCATGGAAAGCCAACGAGTGGTACACCATAATCCCTCCTGAGAAAATTACCACTTGGGAAGTGTTACAAAACTTCTTCATTGGAGGATTCATAGAAAATGGAAGTAGTGATCATGCAATTGAGGATGAAGGCAAGCAATCATCTATACACGGTAGCCCTCTTTAGTGTTTGGTGGATCATGCTTGTGTTCATTCTTTCTGACAAGATTTTCTCCCTCCCACCCACCTCCATAGATTACTTTCTATGATTAATTAAATTCTTATTCATGTTCATGATTATTATGTGTTTAACTTTTCTTTGATTTACTTTATAATTAAGCACAGGGGAAAGCACTTGGGAAATATAATGAGAAGGTGGTTGCACTAGTTGTATGACTTCACTTGACATCACTAATCATTTGACCTTCAAGGCCACATGCCCCAACTAAGTAGGTAGGTCACCCTACTTTCTTGCATTTGCATCTTGCTTGCTCATGGTAGTTTAGTTGCATCTCATTTTTACTTTCATTTTTCTCTACTTGCATTATTGCTTTACACCATTTACATATTAGTTTATAATTTTTTGAAAAAGGTGCAAATTTTTGTCTTAGGGATTAATAAAAAAAATGGTTTTCAGATTATATGAACAAAGGGTGAGTGGGCCACCCTAGATGTGACAATTTGTTGTTTCAGTATGTGTAGGCATAGGTCTTACGATGAGATGCCGAGGTTATCATGCACTCTATGGAAATTACATGTCCCCAAGTAGGAGCTAGATGTTATTCCCCATTTCTAGGTATAATTAAGGAGATGATGTCTCGAGGCCCTCAGGTTGCAAACATGGAGTACCGATAGATAGACCAATAGGCAGAGCCCCACATCACACCACTCATCACCTTGTGATTGATGGTTGCACTGTTCACCACACTATCTGGGCTCATAGAGGACAATAGTTCTTGCTCCATGAGGTAATGAGTCTGGTGTTGTGGTAACTATCATTTTAATAAATGAAGCATTTGAAAATGTTGCAAAGCATCCTTTCTTGATTTTGAAAACGTTTGCTTGGAAATTATGCTCTTTGCTTTATTTCACCTTGGTGGTTGACATTGTTGTCCTAGTAAGTGGTCACCCTTGGGGAAATATTTTCTACTAGGGTGTCTCCTTGACGAGTCTTTGTACCACTCTCTCACATGCTTTCCACTTTCCATGTTTATTTCCCTTCGCTTCCTCATCTTTTAGGTTTTCAGGCCACATTGGCCCAAGAAGGGATTGTACCTCATTTCATGGGAAGAAGGGGAAAAGGCTTAGAGGCTTGTAGCTGGAAAAAGATAAAAGCCAATCATAAACCTTCCATATGCTCACCCAGGGATCCTAAGAACAATGATTTTTTCTCACAAAAATTGAGGGACTCATAAAATAAATAGCTAAAGGAACATGCCGACCAAGGTAGAGTGTGTGTGGGAAATGTTTTTCATGCTAGGGTAGAAGTCCCACATATCATCTTCAACTTGGGGAAGCATGGTCAAGTGTGACCAAGGTAGAGTCAATGTGTGCAGTATTTTTTATGCTTAGGTAGAAGTCCCACTTTAGCTTCAACTTGGAAACACTCTAATAAATTAATGGCAAAAGGGGTTTGAAAAAATCATGCATCATAGATGAAGGGAAACACACCTTCTACAAAGGCACCCATAAATGAGACAATACGAGCCGTTGAATGTTAAGAAACCCCATTCCCAAGAGTATTACCCCCCATCCACTTCATACTCTTCATGTGACTTAGAGAGGGTCCACCTGAGAAACACTCCTTGACTTGGGGAATGATTCACCCAATAGATCACCATGACAACCCTCCCATACCTAAATTTTGAAAATTGCATAAGGTCTTTGAGCATTTGTTTATTTTGAGAGAGGGGATTTGATGCACATGTTCAAGTGGTTATTTTATTACATATGGATTACTTGACATGATGTTTGTGACTTGTGATCCCTTGGAGGGAAATTTTTCTTGTCTTTGCAGGGCCTTGATAGGTAGAAAGTTATTTCATGAAGGCACAAGGTCACTTGGAACTTCATTTGGGGCATGAAGCACATAGTTTGAACGATGCGCCATTGATTCTTGGACACTTGAATGAGGGATGTTTTCTTTGGAGGCACTTGAGGATCCCTTGTAGGTGATTTTCTAGCCTTCTTAGCCCCAACGACTTGCCTTTGGAGGCCATGCGTTGCACTTATAGGGCATGACATCACACTTGGAAGGTTAGGATTTTGGTGGTGGTGATGATTTGATGATGACTTGGCATGTTTGATGGAGGAAGACCTTTGCACCATGAATATATTTCCTTTGGAGGCCCAACGTCTCCTTCAACTAGCTCAACGTTTTGCTCATTATGCCAAAAACATCACCCCTTTACGACATGGCGTCCTCACTTAGGGATTTTACATATTGTAATTTTAAAATTGATTTTGTAAAGGGGAAAATTAGGAGGTCAGCCTCCCTAATTTGTGTTTTACCTTAAGTTATCTAGAAAAACTAATTTTAGGACTTGTATAAACAAAGGTAATGGCATTTCATTTTGACATAACAACTCAGTTGAGAATTACATTCATCTGGGCTGAAATTTTTTCACTCTTTGGGAAAATTTCATATCTCTCTCTTGTTCTCTCTTTGGATGTTAGTTACTTGTCTCTTGTGGAAGAAGTGGTGCACTATCTCTCTCGGATGCTTATCTTTGCTTTGTGGTGGAATATACTTGGTAAATAGGGTTTGTCTTGCTATCTTGTGGAATTGGTAAGGAAATTTCTACATATTGTTGGTGTTTATTATTGTTTCATGGTTATTCTTGTATAAACCCTTGGAGGAGTATTGTTGGCCCTTGACCAAGATTTGAAGATTCTTGGTCATGTTTGACCTAATTTTGGGACTTCGACAGGTTGTCGAAGGAAGAGCACAAGATGAAGTGGAGATCACGGGATATCAACCCTTTTTAGGGCCCTTTTTGGGATTTGGGATTATGTAATGGGTATGGGATGTCAACCCATGGGTTTAACCATGTTTAGGCCTATTTTGTAATGTATAAATACATAGCTAGGCAATGTAAGGGAGAGGAAAGAGACCTAGTAGGACGGTGTGCTAAGTGTTAGAGCTGGATCTATGTGATCAAGAGTTGTAAGTGCTTTTTGAATACTGTGTGAGGCTTGCAATGCTAGTGCAAGTAACTATAAGAGACTATGTGAAGGCTTGGTGTTGTACCCTAGCTAGAACAAGGAGGATCTGGTGGAGTGCGCGCAGATCTCCTGTCTTCTGTGGATTATAACTTCGATGCTATGTTCTTGTAAGAAGCTTGACCAACGATAATAAAGAAGAGAAGAGTTGGTGGACGTTGCCCCAGGGTGGGGGTGAACCACGTACATGCTATGTTGCTATGATTTGCGCGATGTATTGATGTGTTTACTTGCTTAGTTCTTTAATATAGATGAATGATAGATAGATCTGTTGATGCTTAGTGCTTAAATAACTTAGATCTGAATGAATATTGTGATACTCTGTAATTAGGGTTTAACTGCACTGTAACTAAGTCTAGATATTGATGAATGTTAACTGCTGAGTGCTCTGTTAAGTGTTAGAATCACAAATCTGTGTCCCAGCTAAGGTTGCAGACATATGAGTCCTGCAACCACCCCTTCCTCTACCTCAGGTGAGACTTCATATGCTTTGCAGGTGTTGCTGAAAGGGTCGATAGTTAGGGTTTTTTTGGTGCGTTGTTGTAGCGTTGAACCTTGGGTCTACCCCTGTGCCAAAAAATGGTTCTGTTGCCGAGACTTGAAACTGTGATTGCTGGGAACTAAGGAAAAAGAAGCTTTGTGTGAAGATCTGACCTGAAATTGTGAAAGCTCTGTGCATAGATCTGTCGCTCTAGTGCACAATATTCTACTCAATCTCAGAAGCTTTGTAGCTCGATCTGAAGAAAAAAGGTAAGATCTGAACGCTTTGTGCTATGATAGAGGTAAGAATCGTGAAAAGTTTTAGATCTGGAAGCTTTGTGCTCTGCTGAAGATAAGATTAGTGGAAATTTTTGTTTCTAAAGTATGGATCTAGGTATGTTTGATAATATTTGTCCTAGCTTGAAAACTAGGGCACTGGTAGAAGAAAGAAGATTTGATATGAGTAGATCTGATAAGAATAGTCAAATTTATGTTATACCTATGCATAGAGAGAATGTTTGGACTAACAAATGGATGTAGTATTCTAGAAATAATTTTTTGCAGGTTAGTTACCATGATCCTAGTGCATAGTACAGGAAAGGATGGGGATCATTTAAGAGAAAGAGAGGATTAATGCTTTGTTACAGTTGCGGAAGACTGGAACATCTGGCTAAGGAATGCCCTGGTAGAAGACTTAGTTGCCTCTGTCACAAAGCTATGGACCATGAAGCTTTGGATTTCCCTAGAATGATTGCTAAGGTTGAAAGGATGAATATGAGACAAGAAGACCACAAGAAATATCAAGCAACTGAAATTATGAAAAAACCCCATAAATAATCTGAAAAAGTATTACTACAGATGAAAGAAACCCTGAATGACCACCGACATATCATCTTATTAGAGATCTTCAAAGAAAAAGAGTGCATTGAAACAAGAATAGGAGACTTCGATATTGACTGTGTTCTGGATGAGGAAACACAGGTGAATATCATGACAGAAAGAACTTGGGAATTTTTAGGGGATCCTGTTACGATTCCTTCATTGGGAGGAATAGGATTATTCATAGGAAAGATGATAAACCTATGTGGAAGACTATATATGAGTGCTCATGGAACTTCGACGAAGGAAGAATTTGAAGTTGTTAAATTTATTGAGAACAACGCTCCATTTACTATGTTACTATGAAAACTTTGGATTGAAGGAGATCAGGTCAAAAGGAAAGAAGAAGAAGCCTTAGAACAAAAGAAGCAAGAGTTGAAAGATTTCATGACTAGGAGGATCACACACTCGATTGAAGAACAGGAGAACTGAGAAAAGCTACTTAAAACCAGAGACTTGAATGTCGAAGTGGGAAGAACACTAGAATACCTACAGAAGACTGAAGTACCTATTCCATATATATATGAAGTATTACCCCTGATTTCTAGGAAAGAACATAACCAGTGCGAGGTTACTTTGCTGAAAGAGGATAAGAATCAGAATGAAAAAAGGAATTCCGAGACGAAGCTCACTGGAAAGAAGGCTAGAAAACTAAGTAAGAAGAGAGCTAAGATCAAAAAGTTACAGAAGGTTCTCGAGGGAACTTCGTAGAAGGAAAATTTGCAAAATTGGAACTTCACCAGGATATCAGAACTACATCACATGGCACTTCACCACGAAAAATCAATATATCCATTGGGAATAGTATAACCATTCGAACGATGACCCGAATGGTTAGAAAGGAATTTATGGTCAGAAAGTTCACCACCAGACTGTTAGGACCGCACCATAATAGACATAACTGAGTTAATGAAGGCTTCTCACCCGTTGCAAGATATCCGTTTCCAAGTTATCTATTTATCCTGTCATGCCCCACAACGAGAACACTTTTTCCAATCATGACTATCTAAGCCCGCATAATAGTTGATTTTTCACAGTGATCATCGCGATATTTCCATTTATCCCATTGCATTGAGCAGTTACTCTTCGAACCCGAGATATCCAACCACGAGCGTATATGTCCGAAGAACTTAACGCACTTGAATAATTTGTGAAGGAAGTACTCATTGAACTCATGACTAAGAGAGTCATGTCTGAAAGAGTGATGTATGTGGGTGTACAAGCGTCATCGATGAGAGGAGTGCAAGCCTCTCCGTCGACTGCTCACGAAGCTGGATCATCTCGACCATCAATGAAAAAGAGAACCAAAAATAGAGATGACCTAGCCAATGAGAAGCTCATCTCGACTACATCCTGCCTCTGGCTGGCACGGTGAGTCAAGATAGTGTGCCAAGAAATTTTGAGTACTCCATGGTTACTGCGTACCTCCCGAATGGGATATGCACAGTTCGAGCGTAGCATGACAATATCGCAACGTTGAAGTTCAGTGACTTCAACCTTGGAGACCACAAGAACTATAGTATGCTCACCCCGTATAAATACCTAACCAGGATGAAGGGGACGAACTCCAAGATAATCCCCCGTCCGTGGACAATGAACCTCGCGCAGTCCACCCTATTAAACGTAATGAAAATCCCATACTTTGGAATGCACCAGGAAGTCAACGCTTGTGTCAAGTTATTTCTTTCATGTTACTATGGTGGCTACTTATGGCTAGACTGCCATATCACAGTCGATCCGATGTTGATCCATATGATCATAGGATTAAGTATGAAAAGACCCGACCCACAAGAGTTCTATCCAGAAAAAGCCACAGATCAAGCACTAGCAATGAAGATCAAGGATACATACGATGATGTTGAAAAGGGGACGTGAGGCTATAAGGTAGCCTCCATCCAGAATGGTGCAGTGCACCTATCCTGTGAGCTCATAGCTGTAAAGTTAGTAAGGAATAACAGACCTACGCAGGTCACAGGCTTTGTCGTTGACCTCGCAGGGAAGTGCATGGAACGTCTACAGATGAACTAGGCAAAGTACCTAGTTAATCAGCTGGAACTCGATTTCCACGAAGGACATTTTCAGGGCTACGAGTTTCACTTTAGCTGGCTCATGATCCTCATTGCTTTTGTTGCCTGGGAGATGCCGGAAGGTGTGAACTTCCTGGATATTGAACCATTTGAGCCGCTTGCTGCGAAGTTCACCACACTCTGGTACTCGAGTGATATGAACAAAAAGTGGCAGTCAAACACTATTTTTCACACTTATTACCTTCAGTTGAAGAGATCCATCGAATCTAAACCTCGCATGACTTCGAACACCCTACAGAGGTTTTGACCCCTGATGAAGTTTTGCACAGATCGACACTTCATCTACCTTACAGCGCGAGTCGATGAACATAATGAGTAGATTTAGTTGTACTACAAACTCATGGAAGAGGACCTTGAGGAGATCACTAAGGACTGGTCGGTAGACCTCCTTATTCTAGCAGACCCTGCATATATGTCTAACCCTGACAACCCTGAAACCACATAGAAAGAACATGATACACCCGGACCTAGCAGAATGAAGAAGATCGAAGAGGTCCAAGATTTAAGCAATGCCTCAGGAAAGACTGCTTCAATATCACCTAACTGAGGGGGTGATGATGAAGTAGAAGAAATAAATGGCAAAGGAGTTGAACAAAATCCAGGCAAAGTAACACCGCCTAGAGACGAGGTTGACCCCCTAAAGAAGAGGAAGGTTTCTCCCCCAAAAACTTCTTCCTGGAAGAAATCGAAATCCACCGTGACCAAGATGAAGACTGTGCTCACTACCGATGATTTTGACTTCATCATAGGAGCCCTAAACGATGCTTCATTGGAAATCATGGAGAAACAAGAATCCAAGCATGAGTAAATGTACGACATAATTAAGGTCGAATTCCGAGGGGTACATCAGGCCCTTCAGTCCAGCCGTGCAGTGTCCACTGCACCCCTACCATCAAGATAACCATAATTGGGAGATGAGCCAACCCAACTCCGTCGACTAGATGATGTGGTCAAATCTTGCCTTCATCATGCACAAGAAGAAATAGAACAAGCCACCTAGGCCTTGAAGCAAGTGCAAGCCATAATCACAGAACAATGCAAAGTTACAGAGCATGAGAAGGTTGCTCTACAGGAAAAGTTTGAATAAGAGAAAGCCCAGATGCAACAGGAAAAATAACAGTTTCTCGTAGAGCAACTCGAAGTGAAAGAAGAAGTCAAAAGATCCCTCCACTCTGTGATAGGATTAGAACAACAGGAAGAAGACCGAGTCACGCATCAAGTAGAGTATCTCGTAGAAGTTATCCAACAACTACAATAACGAATATCAGACTTAGAACTTCACACCCTACCCGACACCTTGCAGTGTGTAAGGGACCAAAGAGAAGCAACTGCTTGAAGAATAGTTGAAAGAATCAAAGCCCTTGCCCTGAAATGAAAGCAACTGAGTGATCATAGTGCCCAGACATATGAGTGACTCACTGAGAATCCAGAATTGAAGGCATTGGTTTCACAGCTATAGGAAGCGAAGCAACAAGTAGAGACAATACAGGCGCAGTTGAAGCCCCTGTCAGTTGTGGAAAGAATGAAGTGATCTCAAGAGCAACACACTGCCCAGCAGCAGGTCCACACTATTCAGAGTAGAGTTATGGAAGTAACTCAGAGACACCAACCTGTATAGGATGAGGCTTACCAACTTTTCACAGAGATTGAAGGCCAAGGAGTGGAACTGGAGAAAGTCGTCACTACAGCTGAACAATGCCTAGAGGGACTTGTCAACGATGCAGTCATACAAGAGTTCGCTGAACAAGAGGCCATTGCACAACAACAAGTTGAAGAAGCTCGACCCAAGCTCAAGGATTTTGAAGCAGAACTAGTCAGATCAGAGTGACTCGAGATGAGTCACAGGTGAGTGTTGGGGGCCTATTGGCCCTTGACCAAGTTTTGAAGATTATATGTCATGTTTGACCTAATTTTGGGACTTCGACAGGCTATCGAAGGAGAAGTGCAAACTGAAGCAGAGATCATGGGATCTCGACCGCTTTTAGGGCCCTTTTTGGGATTATGTAATGGGTATGGGATGTCGGCCCATGGGTTTACCCATGTTTAGCCCTATTTTGTAATGTATAAATGAGTAGCTAGGCAATGTAAGGGAGAGGAAAGAGACCTAGTATGCCAGTGTGCTAAGTGCTAGAGCTGGATCTATGTGATCAAGAGTTGTAAGTGCTTTGTGCATACTGTGTGAGGATTTCAAGTCTAGTGCAAGTAACTGTAAGAGACTGTGTGAAGGTTTGGTGATGTACCCTAGTTAGAAGAAGGAGGATTTGGTAGAGTGCACACAAATCTATCTTCTGTGGAGTAGAACTTGGATGCTATGTGCTTGTAAGAAGCTTGACCAAAGATAATAAAGAAGAGAAGAGTTGGTGGACGTATCCCCAGGGTGGCGGTGAACCACATACATGCTGTGTTGCTATTCTTTGTGCGATGTATTGATGTGTTTACTTGATTAGTGATTTAATATAGATGAATGATAGATAGATTTGTTGATGCTTAGTGCTTAAATACCTTAGATCTGAATGAATACTGTGATACTTTGTAATTAGGGTGTAAATGCGCTGTAACTAAGTCTGGATATTAATGAATGTTAACTGCCAAGTGCTCTGTTAAGTGTTAGAATCACATATCTGTGTCCCAGCTAAGGTTGCAGACATCTGAGTCCTGCAACCACCCCTGCCTCTACCTCGGGTGAGACTTCATTTGCTTCGTAGGTGTTGCCGAAAGGGTCAGTAGTTAGGGTTTTGTTGGTGCGTTGTTGTAGCGTTGAACCCTAGGTCTGCCCCTGTGCCAACAAGTATAAAGGAATACACCCTCCACAAATTCTATCACATTTGTCTTTGGATAAGATACTAAATAAGGTTGCTAGGAGGAGTAAAAAGGATTACACCCTCTTAGATTTACCTTGCTATATTTGTTTTCCCTAGGGAGTAAAAAGGATTACACCCCTAGCGAGGTAACACAACTAACCATTGCAACAAGAGACTCCATAACCCAATTCATAAAGGAACTACTCTAATTTGCATTGGATAAATAAAATCATTGCATTGGTATACATGAATTGTGGAGATATTGCATTTGTTCAAGTTGGAATCAATTTTACATGCTATAAGCTTGCTTGAGCCACTAGGGCATCTAGATTAGCCAAGTAGTTCTCTTTTCTATTACAAATTAATTCTACAACCATTAGTGCTGCATAAAACTCTCTTTATCATCTATCTCTCTCTAGTCTACCATTGAAATTCACTTGTAAACCTTGGGAATTGTTCTACTAGTTATTGTCTATTGTTTGGGTGGTTTACGATAATGTATAACTTGTATTTCTTATGTAATCTTACATTGTGATTGTTTCATATATTTACCAGGTTTTGCATTATCATATACTTATGTTTTTGGAACTGTGTTGCACCCTTTCACTTATATGTGGCTTGCATGACATTAGTCTTCCTTTCACTTATATGTGGCTTCCATGACATTAGTCTTCCTTTCACTTATTATCATGTTCCAAGCTTACATACTATGGTTTATTTGTTATCATACATGAGTTGGCTCTAACTACTTCAAACTGTATTTTTGTCCATCATATATAAGCTATGGTCTTGGATGGTTCCTCCCCTTGAATTTGGTTTTGTTATAGATGTTTTGGAAGAGATGGATGTGCCCAAACCCATGTTTTACCACTAAAGAATTCACATTGTTATACCTAGAATCCCTTTACAACACACATATGTTGATAGGTTAATGTATAACTTGTATTTCTTATGTAATATTACATTGTGATTGTTTCATATATTTACTGGGTTTTACATTATCATATACTTATGTTTTTGGAATTGTGTTGTACCCTTTCACTTATATGTGGCTTGCATGACATTAGTCTTCCTTTAACTTATTATCATGTTCCAAGCTTACATACTATGGTTTATTTGTTATCATACATGAGCTTGGCTCTAACTACTTCAAACTGTAGTTTTGTCCATCATATATAGGCTATGGTCTTGGATGGTTCCTCCCCTTGAATTTGGTTTTGTTATAGATATTTTGGAAGAGAAGGATGTGCCACATTGTTATACCTAGAATCCATTTACACCACATATATGCTAGTAGGTTAATGTATAACTTGTATTCCTTATGTAATATTTACATTGTGATTGTTTCATATATTTGACAGGTTTTACATTATCGTACACTTATGTTTTTGGAATTGTGTTGTACATTATCGTATCCGGATGTATATTAAAGGAATCCATGTTATCTTCAATATTTGACCTATGTGTCACCTAAGATTATCCTCTGTGTCATCCACTTATGTGCTAACATGTCATTGCTAACGTGGAGGTTGGATCTCAAGATTTTCATATGTGGATTAGTTATATGGTCAAGGTAAAAAATAATACTATGAATACTATAGCTCGTAATGTATACTATTTTGCATGCAAACTTGATCTGGATTTATGAGTGGAACGAAATGAATAACACATTGAATACCATAACACAAAGATACAAAGAATAACAACAGATATACAATGAACAATAAATTCTATTGAATAAATAAAACAGGCTGAAATTGTAAAATTGCAGAACTGAAACAACTTGCTCGAATGGTGGTAATTATCTATCAGAAGAGATGTGGCTGCTTCCCGCAGCTGTCTAAGTAGGATGATTAAAATGAGGCTCCAAAGGCCTTTTTAACATTACTCATGAATTCCAAAACCATAGACATCCAAAAACCTAACCCTAGGAGATGAAATGCCAAAAGTTATGTGGGCCCCAATGGGTAAGTTGGTACCTCAACTTCCCTAGGTCGTAAATTTTGGATACGACCTCCATTTTAGGCGCGTGATAGCCCGTTGGAAAGGTGTTTTTGATAAATACACATTATGTCATCAAACTTTGACTCTATCTACAATTTGACTGTGGCAAGACAAAAAAACATTGTTTAGGGCCCCAAAATGGCCCTGAAAGTTTAGAAAGATGTACTGACATGAAAACATCCAAAATAAGCTAGTTGGATTAGGTGGGCAGCCACCGATCTCTAGATGGAATATGTGTAGGGATTTAAAGATCCCGAGAAATTTAGAACCCACTATTACAAATAATTATAGAAGATGTGTAGAACTAAAAACTGTTTCGAGGAGCCAGTTGGAATAGATGGGTGGCCAACAATATCCACCTGGATCAGTCCTCCCCCATTAGGAAGAAATGGTATCCATTGCATTGAGTTCCCCCATCAGGTGAGGAAACTTCTACTGAATTTTTCCCTGGATGAGCCATTTGTCTTGGTGTAGGATTTTCCCTGCCTTGACAACTCGATAAATATGGATGCTCTGCAGGCGAGTGCCCTTGACCTGTGTGTCCACTATTTGATTAGTGAATGCATGTTCCATGCAGTAAGGGTTGAGCTATGTTAGTGTCAACTTCTCTACGATCTCTAAGGTGTCCAATAATGGTATAAAATATGGCCGAAGGAGGTCCAAATTGAATAATAGGTGCAAGCCAAGGAAGGGTGGAGTGTTGAGCTCAAAAGCATTGATACCCACAACCTTGGTGACAGTGTAAGCCCCATAGAGAAGTGGGCAGAGCTTCCGATGGGGTCCTATAAGGCACTCTTTCTGAAAATGTAACCAAACCTTGTCTCCCACTTGAAACTGGTGCAGTACCCGATGTTGATCATGACGCTTCTTGTACTTAGCATTGGCTTTCTACAAAATATTATGAACCTTTTGGCGTATGTGATGAATCCACTCAATGAATATGGTGGCTTTGTCAGCCTCAGACTAAACATGGGAATATTCTGCGTGTGTAGTTGCAAGAGGTAGTGCAACATCAATGGGACCCAAGGGTTGGAATCCTAGCCCCACCTGAAATGGGATATGGCTGGTGGAGCTATGGAGAGCCATGTTGTATCTATGATGAAGATAGGGAAGAATCTCATCCCATGTACATGGATTCTTAGATTTCTACATCCATAGTATGTGCACAATCATCCGATTGATGACCTCTTTCTGGCTATCGGTTTGGGGGTGGAAAACAATGGATTTAGTGAGCTTGGTGTCCAATAGTGACCAGAGACTCGACCACAATGTGTTGAGGAACCTATTAGCACTAGAAGTCACCTTCAAATTGAATTGGAGGCAAGCCCAATGCCCATCATGTTATATGTCACAATGAGTAATTTTAAAGAGGTCAAATGTGTGCAGACTCAAGATAATATCGTTTTAACTCAAAAAATTGGACCAATATGAACAAGAAGTCGAGGTCTTGATCAAATTCAGTCAGTAAGTTGTAGTAAAGGTGAATAGGAGGAAGAATTGGTGAGGAGAATGTAGAGGTTTGCTATGGACATCAGGTCTTCCAGTATCCTAAGGAAGAAAACTAAAAAAAACAAGATCCTCTTGGATTTAGAGTTCTAGGAAAATGAAGAACGTTATAATAGAACTGTAATCAAACATACATTACAACACAACTATAAAAATACCATGCAAATCCTTCAATCATGGACACTTCAGTATAAGAGGAAAATAAGATGGAAATATAAGCTGACTTACACTAAACAAGAAGTCTCAAATAAGGTTACATAACCAAAGAACCAAGAGCTTCATCAAAAGTTTACAATGAAAGAGCCTTGCTCAACCATCGACCATAGAAAAATATCAAAATTTCATCTTTATACTCTGGAGTGACTACAACCACAAGGGGGGCGATATAGTCATGCATTCAGGGCTTTACGTATGAGTCTTCTCGGTAGACTGTGCATGCAGTATTTTGTCAGACGTGGGCTCCTACGTCTGAACCTTCTTTGTCAGACTGTGCATGCAACTCTCTGTCAGACAAGATCTCAGAATTTTTCCATTTATGGGGAGAGATGATTTTTCAACCACCTCCCCCATTTTCATTAACTACATGCATCGGGATCAGGACGAGTAGAGTCAACTCTGCACCTGGAAAATGTGTTGTCCGCACTATGATAATTTTCCATCTGTGCTTTGCTGGGATTTTGCAGAGAGAACTGGTAGGCGGAAATGGAGGGAGGCAAGGGAAAGCGAGCAATGTGATGGCACAAAATCACATAGAACAACGAGTGGAAGATGGCCAGGTGGAAGGAAGTGGGTGGTGGTGACTGGGAATGTGTGGGCGCCAGTACGCGAGAGCTGAGGTGTGCAGGCGCAGGGGTGATGTGGCAAAGGAAGAGGATGCAGAGGTAGAGTGGGGTGATTGGTCAGGGGGTACATGACAACATAGTGGAGGTGACATGGAGAATGAGTGGGGGACACATGTTGAGAGGTGAGAGGGGGAGATGTGATAAGGGAAGAGGGACATGTGCACGAGAATGTGAGTGGAGGATAGGTGTCGGAGGGAGCGAGAGTGGTATAGGAAGGTGGTAAAGAGGTTAGCTGAGAGGGGGGCGGTTGGATGGTAAGCGGTAATGACTGGGGGGGTCCGAGTTGATGAGGAGGTGACATGATAGTGGGGGGCCTGCACCAAAAAACCACCTGCTCGGACCCCCCCAATGTTAAAGGCAGAAGGTTGGGGGGGGGGGAGGGGGTCCAATATGCGATGTGGAATGTAGATCTGAGCGCATAGATCTCAACTGCTGAGATCTGCATGATCCTTAGAACAATGCGCCAAGGCTTTCCAACCATAAAAAAACTTAGGATAAGAGCTCAAAGTGGGTCGCGTTACAACCCTTTCCTGCAATTTTTCACCAAGGGGTTATTTCCTAAGGGAAAAACACCCTTTCTATAAAAAATATGTGCTAACATTAGGCTCCATGGGGGATAGAGACCTCCCTGTGAGGCTCTAAGAACTATTTTGCAGTTTCGGTTCCTTATCTTAGGACTATGGGGTTGGCTATTAAAACAAAAAGAAGAATGTTATTTACAATGTCATGAAAAATCCACTCATGGATCAAACAAAGATTTTTTTTTTCAGAAAATGCCCATTTACAGGGCTACCAAAAACTTCAACATCCTCCAAATTCTGCAACTTGTAAGTATTATTTGAAAATACTTTAGATGTTTTGAATGGCCCAATCCACAGGGCTTCAAATTTACCATGCTTTCCTTTGTCCTGCTTAGGCGCATCCCATTTGAGTACCAGATCTCCCAATTGGAAATCCTCTTTACTTATTTTTTTGTCAAAGGCCTGTTTGATCTTTTGTTGATGATCATGCGCTTTGTCCAGTAACTTCTCTATAGTCTGCTACACTTCTACCAGCTAATGTATTCTCTTGATCATATCACTAGGCTCTCCTTGGTAGTCTTAGAATAATTTTTCCACACGCAGAGCAAGATGAGAAGGAAAAATTTCTTCAACTCCATACACGAGATGAAAAGGAGAGACACCAAGAGACCTATTTGTTGTCACTCTATCGACCCATAGAGCAAATTTGAGCTTTGAATCCCATGCCTTTTTGTTATCCTCTAATAGTATTTTAATGATCTTTATAAGTATTTTGTTAGAGGAGTCTGCTAGTCAATTCCCTTGGGGGTAGTAGGGGGTAGAGTGAATCGATGTAATTCCAAATTTCTCACATAACTGAATCAATGGTTCAGCCTTGAAAGATGTAGCATTATCAGTGACAATTTTGCTTGGACAACTGAACCTTTCCATAATATCCTCAAGAAAACCAATGATTACCATGTGAGAAGAACTCCTTGTGGGGATGGCTTCTATTCACTTGGTAAAGTTATCTGTGGCAGTCAATATCCACCTGTGCTAACCACTGGAAGCAGAATGAATCTCCCCAATGATATCTAGGCCCCACTGTTGAAAGGGTCCTGAAGATACCACATGATTCAATGGAAAAGACTTGAGCTGCTACTTTACAGAGAATTTATGACACTCAGCAGAAGCCATGATCTTTGCACAGACATCAGTAAATAGACTAGGCTAGAAATATCCATCTTTGAGAATCTTATAGGCAGTGGTCCTCCATAAGTGATGTCCCCCACATAAGCTGTCATGAAAATCAAACATAATCCTCCGAGCCTCCTATGGTTCTAAACATCTCAAAAGAACTCCCATAGGGTATTTCCAATACATGACTTGATCAATAAGACAATATCTAATTGATTTAAGCTTCAAATATCTTGCCTTGCTTTTCCCCATACCATCAGGAGGCCGCAACTCTTGCAGAAAAAATATGATGTCTTTGTACCAAGTACATTCTGCCAATGGAGGGCTGACTTTTGGGCCTGTATCAGACAACTGAGATTACTGATTTTTTGAGTAAGTGTTAATGATATTGACCACCAAAGCTTTGCAATTAGATTCAACCAGTAGCCTAGCTAAACCTTGTCCTTTAACCAATTGAAAGGGCTTTATTTCAAGATCAAATTCACGGATCTTGGCAATCCACTTGCTCCTTCTTCCGTCTATGTGGGGGTGAATGAGAATTTCTTTCACAGAAGATGAAGGGACATATGCAATGAATCTTGAATGCATAACATAGATCCTGAAAGATTTGAGAGCTTTCACCAAAGCGTAGGCCTGTTTTTCCATGATATCATATTTTATCTCAACATCTCTCAACGCCCTGCTGAAAAAGGAAATGGGATGCTCCGATCCTTCAACATTCTTCTGTAATAAAACAACTGCCACTCTGTCAAATGAAGTGAAGGAAAAAATTAGAAAATCCTTGGAGTAATCAGGACTGATGAGCAAAGATTATTTAGCCAGGGCCTTCTTTATTTGATCGAAAGAATTATGAGATTCAACATTCCATTTGATTTCATTTCCTTTCCTCAACATGACTGTAATATGCTTTACCAATTTAGAAAGATTCGAAACAAACAGTCTCAGAAAATTGATTTTCCCCAAGAAAGAATGAACTTCTTTCTTGGATCTAGGGAGTGACAGGGTTTGGATAGCTTCTACCTTGTTTGGATCAATCTTGACCCCTTTAGTTGATACTATGTGCCCCAAAAATTTTCCTTCCTTCATGGGAAATAAAGAATTTTTGGGATTTAGGGAGAGAAACAACATTCTGCATTTCAAGAAAACCGTTCTCAAATGATAACCATGATCTTTGTCAGACCTGGAGAAAACTGTAATGTCATCCAAGTATATGACTACAAATTTATCTTTTTTCTCCGATGAAGGCAATGTCCATAGCTCATTGGAAGGTTGCTCCTGCATTCATTAATCCAAAGGGAATTTTGGCATACATGAATGTGCTCCACAAAGTTGTGAAGGTTGTTTTCTCTCTGTCTTCTGACAGGAACGAGATCTGATTGTAGCTAGAGAAACCATCAATCATGGAGATCCTAGATGTGTCTGTCACCCTCTTCAATATGTGTTCCATCTTTGGCAAAGGGTAATTATCCTTCTTAGAGCTTATGTCCAGGTTCCGAAAATCAACACAAAGTATGATTTCTCCATTCTTCTTTCTCACTGGGACCAGGTTGGATACCCATTCAAAATACCTCAAGGGATAATGATCTAGGCGTCTAACAGTTTTTTTAATTCCCTTTCCATGATAGGAAACAACATGGGGTTTATCTGTCTGAGTTTCTTCCTGAAAGGATTTGCCTCTTCTTTCAAGGGAATCTTGTGCTCAATGAAACTAGTGTCGTATGTTCTGAGATCTTCATATGTCCAAGCAAATACATTAGAAAAATCTTTTAACAACTCAACATATTCATCCCTTTGTTCCCTTGACAATCTGCTTGACAATTTGACAAATTTTGGATCCTTCTCTGTGCCAATATTGCACTCAACTACATCAACATCATCAGTTGAAACTTTACACTTCACTACCACATCATTCTTGTCAAATAGTCTTTCCAAAGGAACTATTCCCTTTGGGATATGATTGCTAGGCAACTGAACAATATGATGATTAGCGATTTTGTTCAGAAAAACATCAGCATGAGGATTACTTTTACAATCATGATCTTGATCAATATGAAATGTAGAAAATTCATCAATAGTCTCAAGGAATCTTTTGATATCAAGATCATCCTCAAACACTTTCAAATGCTTGACATTGTCAGGTATAGAGGGTCTATATTTCACTTCTACCTCATACTTGAGTTTAGGTGGCAGAGGGACTCTGAAATTACCGACCGAGACAACCAAAGAATATTCAATGGTATTCTCTTCTCTTGGGATAAAATAAATTTTGAAAGCTAAGAATAAACTGTCAACCAGGTCCCACACTTCATTTCTGTAAGGCCTTAGTCTAGTGTGCTTCACCTGATAAAGATTTTTGGTCTCATGGACAATTAATTCATCATCCCCAAACACTGCTATCTCTTCAATTCCCATGTCTTTTGCAGCCCTTAAACCCCAAAAAAGAGCTTCATACTCTGCCACATTATTGGTAGCTTAAAATTATAACTTGTAGGACAAAGATATAGTCTCTTGAGTAGGTGAAACAAAAACCACTCCGACACCAACACCTTCCCTATACGAGGTTCCATCAAAAAACATTTTCCAAACAAAAGTGATGGGAGGAGATTCTTCACAAGAAGTAATGGAATGTCTTTTGATTTCAAGAGGAGGCTTGGGAGCATTAGTGAGCTGTAATAAACTGGATCCCAAATTAATATCAAGTGAAACGATAGGGTGATTGGTGGGGTTTTCTTTGTCACTAATAATGTAGGCCAAATGAGATTCCCTGTAAAGTCTTTTATGCTCCCCCCCAAACACAGGAATGGTAGCATATGTGAGGTCCATCTACAATGTTCCCCCAAGTCTTTTTATCCAATATCTCGACAAGAACATGCAAAAATTGGGGGGAACATCAACCACCACGATATCCATGACCACACTTTTCATGGGCAGTTGAAATAAGGTCACAACCAGATCTTTGATGACCCCAAGACATTTCACCTTCCTAGAGTCAAAAGAATACAAGTCATGGTAATCCTTTGTGATTTCTAATCCAATTTCATCCATGGAAGTTTTGGGCATGAGATTATGAGATGCCTTTGAATCCATCAAACAATTATGCATCACCTTATCATGAATGTTCAATGATGTATAGAAGGGAGGGGATGAATCTTCTTTATCTTCTATCAGAGGGCCTAAGATGATTGCTGGATTTTCGTCTTGGATATTTACTGAATCAACGACATGAGATGAAGGCTCAGACTGCAACAGTTTAGAGAGGGACCTTTTGAATTCTTCATGCTTGACCAGATCTGAAAGGGGTACATGGATTCTAATTTTTTGAATTTCATTCTCAAACTTAAAAGAGGAGGGGGGCTTCCGAATTTCTCTCATTTTTGGGACAAGACTTTTAGCTACTAGTGAGGGGTTTTGTGTCTTATTTTCTTTGTTGTTGTTAGCTGCATATTTAGTAGGATTTTATTCTCTGGTAGGCTTATCGTGGATGCCATACCTCCCTTATTTATTTTTGGACCCGAGGTTGTATTTATTCAGATTGCTGCTAGTCTTTTACCCCTTACTCAAATCATTTAATTGGTTGTCCATGAGAGACTCCTCGTATGCAGATTGGGTTAAATGGGGGAATGAGGAGGTGTTTCCAAGACAATGGATTTCATGATCAACCTCTTCCTCCTCTCCTTCTTCATCAGTAACAAGGTTATTTTGGAGAGGGGCATGGATTCTCTGATCATCCCTATATTTGTTTCTTTGATCTCTTTTGATAATCCGAGGGGTGTTATTTTGTCTTCTGAAGTTACCCCTATTTTCAGCATTAGGGGGATTCATATAGTTCTGCTTCCCTTCCAGTTTCAACCTTTCTACCTCAGTAGAAAGTGACTTTACCATCTTGGTCAACTCGTCTACTTGAGGGTGGGAAACTGAGGAACCAGATGTTGAAGATTCAGACCTCCCGTTTCCTCTGTCTTTATCAACCTTACTCCTAAGTTTGTCAACTACCAATATATTGGATTCCACTTCCAAGGCCACATCTTGCATGTGAGCCAAGGAAGTATCTTTTCTTTCTCTTAATAGGAGGCAAAAATTAGGGTCGAAGGCACTAGCACATGTGATTTTGGCAGAGGTTTCTGTAGGTTTAATATCAACATGAGTTTTATTATACATTTTATTAAACCTCTTTGAAAAGTCAGAAACAGATTCCCCTTCTTTTTTCTTAAGTGATCCAAACTTTGTGATATAGTAAAAGAAATATTTTTTATCCCCCCAATGTCTTAAGAATGCATCATCCAAGGATTCAATCCCATCAATAGATCCAGGAGCCAAGGCCCTAAACCATTTCCTAGCCTCTCCATCCAGGATATGAACAAAAATTGTCATCCATTCATCTTCATCCACAATGACATAATTGTCTGGATAGTTATAAAAAGCTGCAAGATGCTCCTCTGAATTTATGTCTCCCTTACCTTTGAAATTGGGCAACTGCTTAAGGTAGCCACCAGTTGAGAGAGAATTAAGAGGCTAAGGTAAAACAAGAGGGGCATATCTAGTAGCCACTATGGTATCCATTCTGTTCCTATGGGGATTAGCACCTGCCATTGGGATATGAAATGGAGGAGAACCAGGAGAGGATGGATTTCGGGCAGGCGAGACTGGGACTGTGTTTCTGGGGGAAAGAGGAAACAACTGAAAGTTTGGGGAAACATCTACAGGGTTCAAGGGAACAAAGGTATATCCTTTTGTGAATGCAACAATTCTAATAGGAGGAGTAGTGGTAAAGTGTGTAGTGGGAAAGTCTTCTAAGGTTCTAGTTTTAAACCATGGTACAACCTCAGGGGAAACAAGCGTGTCAAAAATTTCCAAACCAAGACTAGGATGGGAGAAATCAGCAGGAAAACTCTTAAAATTTAAATTTCTAGAAACTCCAACAGATGGTATAATAGGGGAGTGGGAAGCAACTATTGGAGTTGTCGAAAAGGGATCATGAAAATTACCAGAATCACCAGGTACATTAGTTGAAGAACCTTCTCAAGGGGCCCTTCCTTTTTTGATAATTTTCTCTGGGTCAGCTTCAGGCATTACTAGAGGCAACTATGGATTATACCTCACGTGTCTGCCTCTGGAAGCCACAACTGAAACAATGGAGTCTCTAGGTGCAAGTTGCAATCTTTGATGTACTAAGTTCTGATGCACCTTCATAACCAATAAGATTTGTCGTTCAATCCTAGGGAAAATTTTAATTCGTTCCCCGACAATGGCACAATGAATGTTAGCACTAGAAGTCACCTTCGGATTGCATTGAAGGTAAGCCCAGTACCCATCATGTCATATGTCACAATGAGTAATTTTAAAGAGGTCAAATGGGAGAAGACTCAAGATAATATCGTTTTAACTCAGAAAACTGGACCAGTATGCACATGCAGTTGAGGTCTTGATCAACTTCAGTCAGTAAGTTGTATTAAAGGTGAATAGGAGGAAGAATTGGTGAGGAGAATGTAGAGGTCTGCTATGGACATCAGGTCTTCCAACAACTTAAGGAGGAAACCTTAGAAAAACAAGATCCTCTTGGATTTAGAGTTTTAGAAAACTAAAGAACGTTATAACAGAACTGTAATCAAACATACATTACAACACGACTATAACAATCCATGTGAATCCTTCAATCATGGACACTTCAGTATCATAGGAAAATAAGATGGAAATAGAAGCTGACTTACATTAAACAAAAAGTCTCAAATCAGGTTACATAACTAGATAACCATGAGCTTCATCAAAAGTTTACAATGCAGGAGCCTTGCTCAACCATCGACCATAACAAAATATCAAAATTTAATCTTTATACTCTGGAGTGACTACAACCACCAGGGGGGAGATCTAGTCATGCATTCAAGGATTTACATATGAGTCTTCTCGGCAGACTGTGCATGCAATATTTTGTCAGAGGCAAGCTCCTACATCTGAAAATTCTCTATCAGACTGCACATGCATATCTTTGTCAGAGGCAAGATCATAACTACCCGTCCTTTCTAGATTTCGATTTATGGGGGGAGACGATGTTTCAACCACCTCCCCCATTTTCATTAACTACCTGCATCAAGATCAGGATGAGCAGAGTCAACTATGCACTTGGAAAATGCGCTAACCGCATTCTGAGAATCTACCATCTGTGATTTGCTGTGATTTTGTAGAGAGAACTGGCAGGTGGATGTGGATGGAGGAGAGGGTGAGTGGGCGATGCGATGGAACAAAATCACATAGAAAAATGAGTAGAAGATGGCCAGGTGGAAGGAAACGAGTGGCAGTGATTGGGAATGTGTGGGCACTAGTACGTGAGAGATGAGGTGTGCAGGTGCAGGGGTGATGTGGAAAAGGGAGAGGGTGCGGAGGTAGAGTGGGGTGATTGGTCAGGGAGGTACATGAAAACATATTTGAGGTGACATGGAGCATGAGTGGGGGACACATGTCGGGAGGTGAGAGGGGGAGATGTGACAACGTGAGAGGGATAGGCGCGCAGGAATGTGAGTGGAAGACAAGTGTTTGAGGGAGCGAGAGCAGTAT
>ML779674.1:93849-126061 GCA_009831015.1 Picea engelmannii
CAGGAGGTGACACGATAGTGGGGGGCCAACACCAGAAAACCACCTGCTCGGACCCCCCCCGCCACACCGTTAAAGGAAGAAGGTTGGGGGGGATCCGATATGCGATGTGGACTGTAGATCTGAGCACACAGATCTCAACCGATGAGATTTGCACGATCCTTAGCACAATGTGCCAAGGATGCCTAGCCATAAAAAAACCTAGGATAAGAGCCAAAAGTGGGTCGCTCTATGACCCTTTCCTGCAATTTTTCACCAAGGGGTTATTTCCTAAGGGAAAAACACCCTTTCTATAAAAAATATGTGCTAACATAACCTATTTTCCCAATATGAGGTGATGGTCTGTGGTATTCCAAAATGGACCCACACGCATTCGAAGAAGAGCTTAGCAGTAGCTATGATTATGATGCTCTTCTTGCAGGCTGTGATAATGGCCATCCTCGAAAACCAATCAACCACCACAAATACACAATCATTTACATGCTTGGTGGATGTAAGTCCCACCATTTAATCCATCAATATGGATTCCCAAGGCCTCTTGAGAGTAGGAAGAGGGGTGTATAAGCCTTACTTCTTGATGGGTGGCTTGGCAATAGAACATGTAGTGAAAGATTTGATATACTTGCTGAGGTCTTGTTGAAGTTTTGGCCAATAAAAATGTTTTTATAGAACAACCACATTTTTCTCCATGCAAAAATGCCCTGCCATTCGACTGTAGTGAGCCTGTCAAATCAAATTTGCACGCTCGCTTGTGGGAACACAGAGGTGGCCCATATGGCATAACAATCCATCCTGGATGTGAAAATCGGTGGCACTCACTTCTGTACCCAAGAGATGATAGGTGGTGGGGAAGTCAGGGTCAAGCTGATAAAGTTGTGGCCACTCATATGCCTCATGCCCATAGGAATGGAGCAATGTGGTGAGTGTAGCAACATGAGGGTGACTGAGGCAGTCAATGACATGATTTATGCTCCCTGTTTTATACTTTATGTTGATATGGAACTGCTATATTTATGTGGACCTTTTTTGATGGCGGTCATTATGAAACTTCCCCTATGTCTGTATGAACTGCAGAGGCTTGTGATCAATGTGGATGATTGTCTACTTTCCCAGAATGTAATGTTTCCATTGACGACAACCTTACATAATGGAATACATTTCTTTATCATAGGTGGGGTATTTTCGGACAATATCTGAGAGTGTCTCACTATGGTATGCTATTGAATGACTGTGCTGCATGAGAACTGCGCCTACATCATAGTCGAAGGCATCAATATCAATCTGAAATGGTTGTTGCAGATCGAGTAAGGAGAGTACTGAAGCTGAGCATAAGCAATTATTCAGATAATCAAATGCTTATTGTTGTGCCTTCCCTCATGCGAAATTTTACTTGCCACTACCCTTGGTTACCTATATGAGGGCCCATGCAATATGGGAGAATCCTAACACAAACCTTCGGTAGAAGTTGGCAAGTCCCAAGAAGCTCTAAAGCTCGGTTAGTGTAGTCGGGGCTGGCCAGTCACAAATGAGTTGGATCTTAGCTGGATCTACATGTAACCCATGCTTATCAACAATGTATCCTAATTATTGGACCCTGTTCATTCCAAAGGATATTTTTTCGAAGTTGGCATATATCTTGTGTTATCGTAGAGAGCCCAAAACCTGTTGAATATGTTTCATGTGGTCCTTCCAAGTTTTGCTGAAGATGAGGATTTCATCTCAATATACCACCACTAAAGATTTGGTGAAGGGTCTCAATACATCATCCATCAATCTCATGAAAATTGATGGTGCATTTGTTAAGACAAAGGGAATGACTATCCATATGAAGAGACCTTCTTTAGATTTAAATTTGTCTTCCATACATTAGTTGGTTTGATGGGAACTTGGTGGTAGCCAGAAAAGGGAAATATTCCTGAAGAACTTTTCCACCTTGATTTGGTCAAGAAGGTCATCAATTCGGGGAATTGGGTACCGATTCCTCACTGTGATTTTTTTAATGCTCTGTAATCAATGCAGAGCCACCAGGTCCCGTATTTCTTTTGCACCAACACAATCGGGCTTCCGCAAGGGAAGGATCTGGGTCACATGTGCCCCTTTTGAAGAAACTCTTAGATCTGGTGCTTGATTTCGTCATTTTCCATCAACAACTGATGATGGATTGGTCCATTAGGCAGCGGTGCACCGAGGGTTAGATCAATTAGATTCTTGACTTGGCAGTGGGTCGGTACCACTATGGGTGAGGAGAATATGTCTCTGTACTCTTCCACGATCTTTTCCACTTGCTTCTGCTCCAAAGAGAGGCTCTATGTAGAGGTCACAGATGTGGTGGTGAACTTCTTCTTACTGTGAGCATGGATCACAAAGAAGACAAACTTCTCAGTCTGTGAAATGACCTTACCTCATTTCTTAGTAGAGATTAAAGAAATAGCGATAGGAAGAGCTACCTCTGGTATCATGTACAATTGTCTACCCAAAGTAATAATAAAACTACAGGGTCTAGACTCATCCACAACATGTTGCTTTCAAAAATATGGCTGGCCTAAAAGAACATCACAAACTTCAAGGGGAGAAATATCACATAATACCTCATCTTTGAAGGGCTTGATGTTGTAGGGTAGACGACATCGTTGGCTGACGTGGAGATCTCATCCTTAGCGAAGCCAATCGATGGTGTAGGTATGCAGTTGTGGTGTTATTCGCAAGTCCAACTGCTTGATGACCTCTATTGAAATCAGATTCTTCTGACTACCGCTATTGACAATGAAATGCAGTGGAGTCCCCTTTACCTACATTTGTGAGTGAAAGAGGTGTTCCCCTTACTCTGGTTCTTCTGGTTCACTTGGATGGAATTTGGTGGTAGCCACAGTGGTATTGGGTTCAACATCGATGATCTTCTTCCCACTTTCTGGATTTGATTTGGAGTCAGAATCTACCTATGAATTGGAAGCTTTCAACTCATCCACCCATGACTACTTGGAGTGACATTCTTCAGTGTTTTTCCAAGGTATTTTATGGTATTAACACCACTTTCCCATGTCCTTCTTCGACTTCTCATTACCCTTCATGGGTTGCGGCTTGGAATGGTTGTCTTGAGAGCGACCATTTTTGCTCTGTCTCTTGTTTGGTGGGTTGGGGCCGCCTTTTCCCTGCTTCATATGTGAGCAATTTGTAGATCCAAACTCTCGCCTCTTCTGCTTAAATGTATTCTCGATCTTGACAACATGTCTATAAGATGCACCTAATGCTGCGATGTCCAAAAAATCCATTTATGTTTGGATGTGTCTGTGTATACAACCACAATATTTGAGCACTAGATTTCGTTTAAATTATTTGATACCCAATTTTGTGCGCAAAGTATGGGAAATATTGGTGAAATCTAGTATTGTCTGTTCCCTTTCTTGACACAGCGTGGTCCATCTTGTGTACTACTCCTCGTAGCTTCCAACATGGTAGTAATGTTCTTTGATGGCATCCCTAAAGGAATCCCAGGTGGGGGTGACCACAGATATTGTAGATACCTCGGTGGCCCTTTTCTCAGAGTACGTATCCCACCAGTCCTTAACATGGGGGATGACCTTGAAGAGTGAAAAAGTAACCTTTTCCCTATCGGAAAAAGTGTGGACCGAAAAATACCCTTTGAGTAGAAACAACCTTTTATCTACAACATCTGCATCTATCGATCCTTCAAATAATGGAATATCAAAATTTACTTATACCTTGAAGGGGGTTGCGTGGCCTCTTGATGAAGATGTGTCTCGTGTGGACAACCATCAAAGGATCTATG
This sequence comes from Picea engelmannii, assembly GCA_009831015.1. NCBI lineage: Eukaryota > Viridiplantae > Streptophyta > Pinopsida > Pinales > Pinaceae > Picea > Picea engelmannii. The sequence goes on from ML779674.1 coordinate 97,634, forward strand.
CAAAGTTGTCCATCATCTCATTCCTTTGTCACGCAAGGGATTCCTAGATTTTTTTTTTAAAAGGATCTACTGCTACATCATATTTCTTCTGGTCTTCCATGAGTTGTGGTTGGGTTTATCATGAACGATACTACAAAGGCTGGATTGGTTCGAGTCCCAACTTCTTGTACCCAGATCTTATCGAGGACATGCATAAAGAAAAACAATTGAAGAGCATAACACTATGATACCACTGATCTAGATTTATGAGCAGAATGAAATGAATAACAGATTGAATACCATAACATAAATATACATATAATAACAACATATATCCAGTGAATAATAACTTGTATTGAATAAATAAAATAGGCTGAAATTGTAAAACTGCAGAACTGCAAAAACTTGCTCGAATGGTGGTAGCTATCTCTCATAAGAGATATGGTTGTTATGCACATCCATCTGAGAAGAATGTTTACAATGAGGCTCTATAGGCCTTTTTAACATTACTCATGAATTCCAAAACCCAAGACATCCAAAAACCAAAACCTAGGAGATGAAACACCAAACTTTATGTGGGCCTCGATGGGTAAGTTGGTACCTCAACTTCCCTGGGTTGTAACGTTTTCATACAACCTCCGTTTTAGGCGCGTGATAGCTCGTTGGAAAGGTATTTTCGATAACTACACATTATGTCATCAAACTTTGACTCAGTCTACAATTTCACCATGGCATGCCAAAAAAATACTGTTTAGGGACCCAAAATAGCCCTGGAAGTACAGAACGATGTATTGACATGAAAAATTCCAAAATAAGGCAGTTGGATTAGGTGGGAAACCACCAATATCCACCTAGAATATGTGTAGGGATTTAGACATCCCATAAAGTGCAGAACCCACAATTACAAAGAATTACAAAAGAAAACGCCGAACTAATAATTGTCAAGAGGATCCAATTGGAATAGGTGGGTGGCCACCAATATCCACCTGGATCAAAACTACATTGTATTAGTAAAACCTTATAAACTATTTGTTAATGTTTTACTCAACCAATGTGGTATACAACCATAGTAATGGCATGAATTTGAAATGATATCCACTAGTTAAATATAGCAACACACATATTCTATAAGACTTAGATCCTATTTTTTAGAAGAATTAATTAGACCAAGACAATAGGATAAATCAACGAACAATTTTAATTGTTGATTGTTTTTATTTGAGTTTTGTAAATAAAATTGCTTTGATTGTCTATTTCAAAATTATACTAAAGCATACATACTTTTTTTTATTATGAAATATGGAGAATATTATTGATAAAATTTGTGAGAGAACTCGCAAAAAGAGTACGTACATTTCAAAAATTCATCCACCCCATCAATAGTTGAAACATGTTGAAAACTAGATGTGAATTCTAAATGACTATCTACTAGCTTAGGAAGGGAATTATAACAAAAGAGTTCCCAAATTATAGACGGTAATACATAGATTTTAACCTTGTGCAATATTTGTCTGCAAACATATTTTCAATAAAATAACATAACAGAAACAATGACAAATACACACATTACACAGAGTTTTTTTCTCTGGAAACCCAAAATCAGAAAAACCAACATATTCTATATTCATTCATTTCAAACATTGTTTACAATACAATATACATATAGGAGCCAACGGATTACAAAAACCTAATATAATGACCTATATTATTCAACAACTCTAATTCCTTAATCAAATATAGAAAACCATCGACTAAAAAACCATGTGCTGAAAAACTGCCCATAAATGGACATGAAAACTGAGGACTGCCCAAAAATGGACATGAAAAACGAGTCAACAGGGTTACTGATCCAGATTTTATGAGAAGAATGAAACGAATACAGATTATTAAAAGATGCTTAACATAGAATAATATAGATACAATAAAATTGGGTTTCTATTCAATAAGAAAATAAGCTGAAACTGTATAATGCAGTGGAAAACAAGCTTGCTAGAATGGTGGCGGCTTATCTCTGAGAAGAGATGTGATGGTTGCGCTCATTTGCCAAAAGATGATTATGATGAGGCTTTGAAGTCATTTTTACAATAAACAGGAATTTAAAAAACCCTAAACATCCAAAAACCTAACCCTAGGAGATGAAGTGCCAAAAGTCATGTGGGCCCCGTTTGGGTAAGTTAGTACATCAACTTCCCGAGGTCATAACGTTTGCATACGATCTCCATTTTAGGCACACGATAGCTCGTTGGGAAGGTATCGTTGAGGAGATTCATTTTGGGGGCTCAATTATAGCCTTCAATTGACATTCAAAAGCTCTATCCCAAAAAACCTTTATTTAGACCCTCAAAATGGCCTCGGAAGTTAAAAACTGCTAAAAATAGTAAATTGCCAAAATTGCCAAAAAGGTGTTTTGGTCGAGTTGGAAAAGGTGGGTGGCCACCAATATCCACCTAGATCAATCCTCCCTCCTTAGGAAGCAATGGTATCCATTTCTTTGAGTTCCCCCATCAGATGAGGAAATTTCTGCTGAATTTGGTCTCAGGTGAGCCACTTGCCCTTGTGCAAGAGATGCCCTGCTTTGATGACTCGATAAAGCTGGATCCTTTGCTGTCGAGTGCCCTTGATATGTGTGTCCACAATGTGATCACTATATGCCTATTGCATGCAGTCAGGGTTGAGATCTTTTGGTGTCAACTACTCTGCTATCTTTGAGGTGTCGAATAATGGTGGGAAATATGGCCAAAGAAGAGCCACACTGAAGACTAGGTGCAGGCCAAGGAAAGGGGGAATGTTGAGCTCAAAATAAATTTCACCCACAACCTTGTTTATGGTGTATGATCCATAAAATATTATGCGAAGCTTCCGATGGGGCCCTGTAAGGCGTTCTTTCTACAAGTGAAACCAAACTTTGTCTCCCACCTGAAACTTATGTGGCACCCGATGTTGATCATGGTGCTTCTTGTACTTGGCATTAGACTTCTGTAGAATATCTTGAAACTGTTGGTGGATGTGTTGGATCCGCTCAATGAACTGGGTGGCTTTTTCAGCTTCTATTGGAATAGGGGAAAATTTGGTCGAGCTGGTCACTAGGGGTAGTGCAACATCCATGGGGCCCAATGGTTGGAATCCCAACCCCATCTGAAAGGGGCCGTGGTCAGTTGAGCTGTGCAGGGATCGATTGTAGATATGATGGACATAGGGAAGACTCTCATCCCATGTGCATGGGTGTTTTTAATTGTACATGTGTAGGATATGTACGATCATTTTATTGACGAACTCAGTTTGGCCATTTGTCTTGGGGTGGAAGGCAGTGGATTTGGTGATCTTGGTATCCAACAGTGACCAGAGGCTTGACCAAAATGTGATGAGGAACTGATTTTCATTGTTTGAGATAATGGTTTGTGGGATCCCAAAATGTACCCATACTTGTACAAAGAAGAGCTTGGCATTCACTGCCGCTGTGATGTTCTTATTGCAGGTGACTATAATTTCCATCTTGGAAAAGCGATCAACAACCACAAAACATAGTCATTTCCCCTCTTGGTGGGCGGGAGGCCCAACATGTAGTTCATTGAGATGGATTCCCATGACCTGTCAGTAGTAGTTAAAAGAGTGTACAAGCCCTATTTCTTAGTGGTCAGTTTGGCAATAGCATAGGCGGTCCAGGACCTGATATACTTGCTGAGATCCTGTCGAAGTTTCGACCAGTATAAATTTTTCTGCAACACTGCGACTATCTTTTCAACGCCAAAGTGTCCTACCACCCGACTGTAGTGAGCTTCCAAAATTAGCTTCATGCTCTCGCTTGATGGAACCTAGACATGGAATAGACGACAAAACAACCCATCTTGAATATGAAATTAGTGACCACTCAGTTGGTGCCCAACATTTGGTAGGTGGTGGAGAAGTCAGGGTATGTCTCATAGAGGTGGGGCCATCCAGAGTTCTCATGGCTGCAAGAGTCTAGCACCGTGGTGAGTGTTGTGACTCGAGGTTGGCTGAGGCAATAAAAAACTTGGTTGGTACTTCTTGTTTTATACTTGATGTTGAGGTGGAACTGTTGTAAGTATGTGGACAAATTTCTATGGCGATCATTATGCAATTTTCCTTGGGTCTGCATGAACTGTAGTGGATTGTGATCAGTGTGTATGAATGTCTCCTTCCCAAGAATGTAATGTCTCCACTAGCGGCATGATTTCACAATGGAGTAAATTTCTTTGTCGTAATTAGGTTACTTACGAACAACATCTAATAGTTTCTCACTATGATATGCCATGGGGTGGCCGTGTTGAGTGAGAACGACACCCACAACATAGTCTGAAGCCTTTGTACCGATCTCAAAGGGATGTTGTAGGTCTGGTAATGAAAGTATTGGGGTTGAGCACAAATGCTTCTTCAATTCATCGAAGGCTTGTTTTTGGGACAAGCCCCATACAATTTTTTCCTTTCCGCCACCCCTGGTTACTTGGCTAAGGGCCCATGCGATATGAGAGAATCCCAACACGAACGTGCGATAGAAATTGGTGAGGCCCAAGAAGATATGAAGTTAAGTGAGTGTGGTTGGGGATAGCCAGTCACGGATAACCTGGATCTCAGCTGGATCCACATGCACACAATGCCGATCAACGATGTAGCCTAAGTAATGGACCATGTCCATGCTGAAGGAGAATTTTTCCAAGTTTGCATATAGTTTGTGCTGCCACAGGGTGTGCAAAACCTGCTGAATATGCTGCAAGTGTTCCACCCAAGTCTTGTTGTATATGATGATGTCATCCAAATACACCACTACAAACATATTGGTGAAAGGTCGTAGGATATCGTCCATTATCCTCATAAAAGTTGCTGGAGCATTTTCCAAACCAAAGGGCATGACCAACCATTCAAAAATACCTTCTTTTGACTTGAAGGCAATCTTCCATACATTTGTCTATTCTATTGGGTCCTGGTGGTAGCTAGACTTAAGATCAATCTTACTGAAGTATTTTCCCCCGTGAGATGATCAAGGAGGTTGTCGATTCAGGGAGTTGAGTACCAGTTTCAGACTGTTATTTTATTCAGGGCCTGGTAATCAATGCATAGTTGCTAGGTCCTGTCTTTCTTCTGCACCAACACGATTGGGCTCCCACAAGGTGATGATATGGGACATATGTTCCCCTTATGGATAAGTTCTTGGATCTACCTCTTGATCTCCTCATTTTCTAACAGAGAGCGGCGATAGACTGGCCCATTGGGTAGTGGTGTGCCTGGGGTAAGATCGATGGGATGCTTGACCTAGCAATACAGAGGTACCCCGATAGGAGAGGAGAAGATATCTGAGTATTCTTACACTACCTTATCCACTTACTTTTGTTGTGTGGAGAGATTGGGCGTGGAGGCCTTGGATGTAGTTGTGATCTTTCGCTTACTATGAGAGTGAATCACGAAGAAGACAATTTTCCAGGTCTGAGAGATGACCTTTCTGCATTGATTGGCAGAGATCAAGGAAATAACACTAGGAGGCACTACCTCGGGTATCTTGTACAATTTCCTGTTCAAAGTAATAATAAAAATATGAGTCCTAGACTCATATACAACATGACATTTCCATAAATAAGGTTGGCCCAAAAGAACATTACAACAATGAAGTGCAACAGAGTGCCTTTTATCCACATTTGTGAATGGAAGAGGTGCTCGCCTTCTTCTGGCTCATTTGGTTCACCAGGCTAGAGCTTGGTGGTAGCAATGGTGGCACTGGGTTCCACGTCAATGATCCATCTTCCCCTTTCTTGTTCTGACTCAGATTCAGAACCCGCATTTGATTCAGAGGCTTTCACTTCGGCCACCAACAACTACTTTGAGCGGCAGTCAACAGTGTTATGCCAAGGGCTCTGATGGAAGTCACACCACTTTTCGGTATCTTTTTTTGTCCTTTTGTTTTCCTTATTTGCTTATGGCTTGGACTGGTTGTCCTTTTTTCTATGGGTTGGGGCCACCCCTTCTTGGCTTTTGCTATGAGGGGTTCCCAGGCCCAAATTACCGCGTCTTTTGTTTGAGCTTCTGCTTGATTTTGAAGACATATCGATAGGCCGCATCCAAGGATGAGATGTCCATAAATTCCATTTTGGTTCGGATGTATCTATGCAGAGCACCGTGATACTTGTGCACCAGATGTTGCTATGAATATTTGATACCCAACTTGGTGCGCAAGGTATGGAAGATATTTGTGAACTCTGGCACTGTTTGGTCTCTTTCTTGCCACAGTGTGGTCCATTTGTTATACAAGTTGTCATAACTTCTGACATGGTAGTATTTTTCCTTAATAGCATCCCTGAATGATTCCTAGGTGACATTGAATGTAAATAATGAGGGTTCCTATGTTTCCTTTTGCTCAAAGAAAGTTTCCCACCAATCTTTGACATGGGGAACGACTTTGAGGAGTGCAAAAGTAATATTTTCTCTATTCGAAAAGTTATGGGAAAAAAACTACCCTTTTAGTAGATTCAACCACTTGTATACAACATCTGCATCTATCTAACCTTCAAATATAGGAATATCAAAGTTTATTTGTACCTTGAAGGGGGAGACGCCTCCACTCGAGGAAAATGTGTCGCTTGTTGGTAGTCGTCGAAGGATTTGCGTGAAACTATCCATCATCTCGTTCCTCTGTTGTGTGAGGGCTTCCTCAGGAAACATTTTGAAAGGATCTCCTATCCTGTCATATTTCTTTTCTCCTGCCATGAGAGGTCTCTTTGGCATGTGAGATATTTTTTTCTCAAGAGAAACAAGCTCGAGACCCAATTCTTTGTACCTTGACCTCATTGGGGACATGCATTAAGATGGAAATGAGCATACCACTATGATACCATTGATCCAGATTTTATGAGTAGAATGAAATGAATATATATGATTAAAATATGCTTAAAAAAGAATAATAGAGATAGAATAAAATTGGTTTTCTATTCAATAAAGAAATAAGCTGAAACTGTAAAATGCAGCGGAAAACAAGCTTGTTGGAATGGTGGCGGCTTATCTATGAGAAGAGATGTGACAACTGCACTCATTCACCAGAAGATGATTACAATGAGGCTCTGAAGGAATTTTTACAATAAACAAGAATTTCAAAAACACTAGACATCCAAAAACCTAACCCTAGGATATGAAGCGCCAAAAGTCATGTGGGCCCCGTTTGGGTAAGTTAGTACATCAACTTCCTGAGGTCGTAACTTTTGCATATGATCTCCGTTTTAGGTGCACGATATCTCATTGAAAAGGTATCACCGAGGAGATCCATTTTGGGGGATCAATTAGAGCATTCAATTTTCATTGAGAATCTTGATCCCAAAAACCTTCATTTAGACCCTCAAAATGGCCCCGAAAGTTAAAAACTGCTAAAAATAGTAAATTGCCAAAATTGCCAAAAAGTTGTTTTGATCGATTTGGAAAAGGTGGGTGGCCACCGATATCCACCTGGATCAGTTACAGGGTTACATAGTCAACAATCCAGGGCAAAAATGCCCATAGATCCTCTACACCAAGAGAACTTATGAGTTCTCACAGATTTTGTTAATGAATTTGCAACATTATTCAAAGTGTCCACCTTCATCAACAACACCTTCGTTTCTTCAACCATGTCTCTCACAAAGTGATATTGAACATCAATATGATTTTTCTTTGAATGATAAATCGGGGTTTTCGCCAAAAAAATTACACTCTGACTGTCAATATATCCTTACAGCTTGTTGTACCAACCTAATACCCGAACACAATCTTTTAACCATACTACTTCCTTGATTTTTTGTAGTTGAAAGTGCCACTACAAACTATATTTTTCTTATCCAACTGATTTCTCCTCCAAATAGGTTAAACACATACCCTCTTATAGATCTCCTATGATCTAGATATCTAGCCCAAGCTGCATCCACAAAGCCATATATGTCCAACACTTTGTTCAATCCCAGTCTTCCTTGGTAGCACAATCCATAGCTAATTGTGCCATGTAAATACCTGAAAAACCTCTTTATTGTTGTCCAATGCTCCTTCTCTGGTTTTGACATATACCTGCTCAAAACTCCCACTACAAGTGCAATGTCTGGTCTAGTACATACCATTGCATACATCAAACTGCTAACCACACTCGCATATGGAACACGAGACAATTCCTCCTCCTCTTCCAGTTGTTAGAAAAATAGGATCGCGAAGCAATAAAATAAAACAAATGCGGACACAAAACATAGAATATAAACAATACAATAGAGACACATATATACGTGGTTCACCCAGTGTGGGCTACGTCCACCAGAGAAATTTCTAGGTCCTTCCTTTATTATTCTGTAGCAAATGAAGGGATACAACCTACAACACACCCATTGTAACTTTTTCTTCTTTCTCTCACAGTCTCCTCACTAAGAATATAATATTCGAAATGATACATAGCCACAATACATTCCCCTCATAAAAGAGGGTTTCCTTCTAAGGAAAAAAACCCTAACATAACTTCTACCGTCACATCTGTGACCTTATAATGAATGGTCCAAATTTACTATGAAATTACAATATACATTTATAAGGCAATTTTTCCTTTGAGGGCTTCACCCCCGAACCCCCTCCACGGGCCCGCTTTCCCCTGGACCCCGCAGAGGGGGTAACCCCCCCCACACTCCCCCGTGTGGAGGAGTTTACATTCTTCCTGGGTGTAAAGTCTTCATGGGGCATAAATACGACTGAAAACAAAGAGCTCTGAATCAGGAAGATAACTAGGATCCACAACCAACAATCTCCCACTTGGAGACCGATCTCAACAACTCCACCGTTGTTCTATATGCTGGACTATGATCCTTCTTGGACCTAGAAAATTTCTCATCATCATATTCATGCTTGAAGACCAATTGAAACTGAGAAGGAACTTAGTTTCTCCCTGGTTACTCCCTTAGTTAACATGTCTGCAGGATTCTGTCTAGTGTGTATCTTTTCGAACTTCAAATGTCCATCTTCCAAGACAAATCATATGAAATGGTAATTGAGAGGTATATGCTAGTATTTTAATGGAAGTCTTATTTCTTTGCAAGATGAATGACACTCTCACTATCATAGTACAACCTGCTATTCTCCCGCTTCTTTCCCAATTCCTCCAAAAACCTCTATAACCAAATCATTTCTTTACTAGCCTCTATAGCAGCAACATATTTTGCTTCTATTGTTGAAAGTGCAACAACAGTTTGCAGTTTCAAGATCCAACTTACTATTGTTCCACCTATAGTAAAAACATACCCTGTGGTGCTCCTCCTGCTATCTTTATCACTTGCCATATCTGAATCAACATATCCTTGTAGAACGATGTTTGAACCTCCAAAACATAATGCATGAGTAGCAATACCTCTCAAATACCTGAGAATCCACTTTACTGCCTCCTAATGTTATTTACCTAGATTTTTCATATACCCTCTCACAACTCCCACTGCATGTGAAATATCTGGTCTTGTGCAAACCATCACATACACCAAACTGCCAACTGCTGATGAATAAGGGACCCTAGACATGCATTTTAGCTCCTCTTGTGTCTTGGGACACATTTCCTTAGTTAATTTGAAATGGCTGAAAAAATGTGTACTATCTGGTTTTGCATTCTGCATTCTAAACCTCTCCAACACCTTCTCTATGTACCCACCCTAAGACAATGTCAATTTGTGATTTTTCGTGTCTCTTTTTATTCTCATACCAAGGATTTTCTTTGCGACACCCAAATCCTTCATTGCAAATGAATTAGCTAATTTCTTCTTGAGAACATTTATATCCTGCATATTAGTCCCTGCAACAAGCATGTCATCTATATACAATAGCAAGATAATATAGCTTCCATTTTCTAGCTTTTCAAAATAAACAGAGTGATCAGAATGACATCTAATATAACCTTGTTCTGTCATAAACCTGCCAAACTTAAAATACCACTACCTTGGAGCTTTCTTTAGGCCATACAATCTCTTCTTCAACTTGCATACCAAATTCTCCTTCCCTTTGACCTCATACCCCTGTGGCTGCTGCATATAAATATCTTCCTCCAAATCCCCATGGAGAAAAGTTGTTTTTACATCTAACTATTCAAGATGCAAATCTTCTACTGCCACAAGACTTAAAATAGTCCTAATTGAATTCATTTTAACAACATGAGAAAATATTTCATTAAAATCTATACCTTTCTTTTGTGCAAACCCCTTTACAACAAGTCTAGCCTTGTACCGCTTTTTTCCTCCATCTTTTTCCTTCAACTTGTAAACCCATTTATTCTGCAATTCTCTTTTTCCTGCAGACAACTAGACCAATTCCCAAGTCTGGTTATTTACCGAGGAATCCATTTCCTCTTTCATGTCTTGTTCCCACTTCTTTTTGGTGTCCACCTGCATTGCCTCTTTATATCATTCTGGTTCACCTGAATCAGTCAACAATAAATAATACAATGAAGGAGAGTATCGTTCATGGGGTTACTTAACTCGGTAGATCTTCTAACAACACTTGCAGGAGTTTCATGTACCTTCTGATCATGTTGTTGTATATTTGATTTTCTGGTACCTTTGGAATTTCTTTTTCAGTGATCTCATCAAACACTGTGTATTCTGGTTTTTCTTTTTCCTATTTCTTTCCTAACAACTGATCTTTGTACATTACCTTCTCATTGAATATGAAATCTCTACTCCTAATGATTTTTTTATTTTGATAATCCCATAAGCGATAACCAAAATCATTAACACCATATCCAATAAAGGTACACTTCTTGGATTTTGCCTCAATCTTTGTTCTATTTTCTTTATCAATATGGACAAATGATTCACAACCGAAAGTCTTCCAAAAATAATAGTTTACATTTATACCTATCCATGCCTCCTCTGGAATTATACCATCCAAAGAGCTTGAAGGTCTTCCGTTTATTAAGTAAATAGTAGTATCTACAACATCCGCCCATAACGGTAAGGGAAAACCAACGTGCAATCTCATACTCCTTGCATGCTCCATGATTGTCCTATTCATCCTTTTTGACACACCATTTTGTTGTGGTGTTCCCGGAACTGTCTTCTCTCTATGAATCCTGTGGTATGAACAATAATCATCAAACTCCTTGCTGCAATATTCATTTCCATTGTCTGATCTGAGACACTTCAACTTTTTCTTGTCTTATTCTCAACCAAAGCTTTCCATTTCTTAAAAGTATCAAAAACATTAGCTTTCTGTCGAATGCAATAAACCCAAGTTTTTCTAGGTGCATCATCAATAAAAGTAACATAATAATGAGATCCACCAAGAGATGATACATGAGTTGGTCCCCATACATATGTATGCACAAGCTTTAACCTTTCACTCTTCTTTTATTTTTTGACTCTGAGAAATCTAACTCTCTTTTGTTTTCCATAAACACAATGCTCACAGAAATCCAAATCAATTTGTTTAAGATCTGGAAACAAATTTCTTTTGTGAAGTATCTGCATCCCCTTCTCACTCATGTGTCCAAGGCTATGATGCCACAGTGTTGTATCCACTCATGTAGAAGCTAAATACATAGAAAAGTCAGTATTACCAGTACATAAATACAATGTACCTACCTTTTCTCCTTTTACCATCACTAATGATCCTTTGGTGACCTTCCACACCTTATCTATAACCTGGATATACAACCTTCACTTTCCAACTGCCCTGTTGAAATTGGATTTTTCCTTAGATATGGAACATGTCTTACCTCTTTCAACAACCACTGGTTTCCATTGCTTTTCTTTATTTTTACCTTTCCCATTCCAATAATTTTGCATGGTGCATCATCACCCAAATGAACCTGTCCAAAATCACCTTGAACATAATCTAGAAAATGTTTCCTATGGGGTGTGGCATGAAATGAATCTCTTGAATCTACTACCAAAGACTCAGAAATATTACCTACAAAAATAATAAAATAATCTTGTAACACATCACCTGTTACATTTGCTTCCTGATTTTTTGTATGTTGCCCATCTCTTTCTTTCTTTATAGCTCTATAGTCTTTCTTCAGATGTCATTTCTTCCCACAATTCAAGCACTCTATCTTTCCAAATATGAATTTGGATCTGCCCTTCCTAGAATTCTCACGGTTCCCTGTGCCCTTTTCTCCATCCTTTTGTCTTCCCCTGTTCTCCATGTTTAACACATTACCTGATGTCTCACCTGTGCTTTTCCGTCACATTTACTCACTAAGGATAACACCAACAACATCATCAAATTTTAAATTGCTTGAACCAGAGACAGAGTTACTTACAAACATGACCAAGCCATTCCAGCTTTCTGGAAATGAGAACAATATTAGAAGAGCCCCAACCTCATCATCAAAGTCCACTTTTATAGAACTTAGTTGATTAGTAACCGTATTAAATTCATTTAAATGATCTACAACAGACCCACCTTATGGCATCTTCATATTAAATAATCTCTTCATTAGAAATACCTTATTGGATGCCGAGGGTTTTTCATATAGTTTATCCAATGCATCCATAAGCTCCTTCGTTGTCTTTTCTTTCAAAATATTGAAAGCCATCAACGCTGCCAGGATTAGTCGTATTGTTACTAGTGCCTTTCTATCAAGAACCTCCCATTCTTCATCCTTCATGGCTATCTACTTCTTTTCTATTCTACCCAACGGTAGGAATAGATCCTTCTGATATAAATAATCTTCCATAACTGGTATTTTTAGCCACTAAATTTCTCAGCCCTAAACTTTCCATCTTCCACCATTTCTCCCACTCAAACTAGGAACCCTCTTTTCCTGTGAGTTAACATCAATGCCATCAAAGTCTTGTATAAGGATATCGCTGATAGTCGATTCCACTTCAACATCAGTAAAAAATGAGGGGAATAGACATTAACAAAGAAAGAAAATATATCTCTGATAGTCAATACCCGACGTGCTTATCGGAATCAGGGAAAACCTAAAGGGATCTCAACAAACGTTCTGACTGCGCTAAAGGATATTCCTGATCGCCGATCCTCGATGCATTGTTGGCATCAATAATTTTTTGAGGATGATAATCCAAAGAAAGCACTCGGTAGGTTTATCATCGATCGCTGACCCTGGATACATTTTTGGCACTGACAAGCTAAGGTTTGTTTTAGAACGAATAACTTAAGAAAAGTCTCGACTCTGATTAATACACGCGAATTAGGTCACCGGTCTTCAACGCCACATGTATTTACCTGATTAGAAAACTGTACGGTCTAGTTTTACCCTGAGTCATTCTTGGTTCCCTAGGTCTGAGTTACACCTCTAAGTCATCTTTTCCACGACAACATTGTACGGTGAGATTGATAGGCGTTAGAGCTTTTTTAGAAGTACATCAGCGAAAATGTTTATAGCACATCCTCGATCCCTGATCCACCCACTGAGAGAGAAACATGATGGGACGTTTTAGCGTTAGATACGATCATATTTTGAGCATTTAAGGGGATGATTAATACCAAATCCCACATTATTTTCTACCCCGTGCGCCAATCAAAGCAATCGTTTAAAATCATCCATATATGACATCAACCCCCATGCCTCCATCGTCAACCCATGATGAATTTAAGTCATAGAGCTTCAACAACAGATCTGTTCAAATTTCACTCATCACCCAAAATAAATGACTGATGCATCATGGTAAGTTATTCCCTGGTTTAAATTATCTTGAGCCGTTGTAAACAAAATCGTTATGCACACAAGGAACTTCAAAGCATCCGAAGAAGCAAGACAAGTAATTCGAAAATTGTAAAGATCCCGTGAGTATCAAATTAACCAGGTTTAGCAAGATTTACAAGTATGTATCCAAGATTGTGGATTTTATATGGTTACAGTTCATATATTTTATCTAGTTTTGTTCTTTACACAGTCTCTAAAATTTTATTTTTTAGTTGCAGGAACAATGCTGCCAAGAAATCCAACCACCAAATGATCATTGAGGGCACCAAAGATGAAAGAACCAGAGGTAGGTGAAGGATCCTCTCCAGGGGTCGCAAAACAATTGGAATACACACCGAGACTGGACCTTGTCATCAAAACAACAACAAAAAAGTTTTTTATTAAGCCGCCAGCCTTTGGAGATACGAAGGAAACTACAGGATCCAAGATGGCTCTCCCACAGTGGGGAGAACTCTTTAACAAGATCATCCAGGAGGAATATCCAAAATGTATCCCACACAGTGATCCATATGTAAGAGCGCTTGACGACAAAGTGTTCCCGAACATCCGACGGTCATACATGCACATGGTGGCAAGAAGAACCCATGTATTTCCCTGTATTGAAGTCTTGAAATGGCTCATCGACCACACAGACACCCAGAAATGTTTGATCAACGATGACAATGGTGGGTGTGTCAGAGTGTTCTTACCGGTAGAGGTCCATAAATACTACAAAATCCAAGACCCTGAGGAGCGTCTAAATACAGATTTTGTCGTGAAGTTCTATGAGCACCAAGACACTAGCTGGATGATGGCCTCATGGTGGAGGGAAGACAAGAAATACACCAACCATAGCAGTGGATGGTATCGGACGACCAACTTAAGAGAGCCATACATCTATTTGATGGATCTCATTTATCGATTATATGGAGAGAAGGATTTCTCCAGAATTTCAGAGGCATGGATGCCCTTATCTTATACAGTGGAAATCTTCGAGAGCAGTTTCAACTGGGGTACAATCATTTATAAACAACTGAGCATCTGTATACAATAGGACCAGACACCAAAATAAGGGGATACATTAGTTTTATACATGGCTTCATATCTACTTAATGTCATATGCGCCAGAAACATTTTCGCCAGCATGAATTTGAGTTGGCATGTCACAGAGCTCCCGATCCATGCCTATTTTAGCGTGCTATGGGAGAACAAGTATAAAAGATATTACTCCCTCATCTATGATGAATTAATCGCACAAATTTATTTCATTCTTTTTAAGAAGGAAAGCTTGAGACTATTGGTTGCAGCCAAGAAAATGATTTCCAAACTAGGCCACTGGTACTTCAGGGTGTTCGGGGCCACTGGAGCACCACATCTCCTACTAGCGCATGCACCTGACCGACTTGTAGTGGGGGAAATATTCTATCAAACCATTCTACAAGGCTACAATGCCTCCCTGGTCAAGGAAAAGAAGCAGACGTTCATTCCCTATGGTTTCCATGTAGGTTTCTACTTGGTTAAAGACACAACTCAAGCCAAACAAGAAGGTCTGAGCCAACTCGATTTCAGGTTCCAGATAGGCCATTTCCACAAGCATGATCCAAAGGGATTGGTATTGCAACACGCTTCACAAGTGTCGTCTTTCTGACTGTACGCCCACGATAAATTTGAAGATGAAGTCTTCACGAAAAATTCCTAGGACTGGGATGAGGTGGTAGCAAGGATGGACAACCCCAAAATGACCAGGTTTAGGGCCATGAGCTTGGATGAACAGGCGAAAACCATAGAGAAATCAACTCAAGTGGCCCTCAGAGCCAAGGAAGAAATTAGAGTGACATAAGCAACAAAAGTTCCCCTGGTGGCCCCGGTGGAGGATAGAGGATTCCCTATGACACAGGATGCACGAACAAGGGGATTTCTCATGATAGAATAGGCGTAGCGAGTAATTGATCAGTTGCAAGATGACCCAGACCTCATAGGAATGATATGGGCCCCTTCCGACAACCTAGATGAAATCCAAGTAGGTCAAAGTGGCCATGAGATAATAGAAATTGATGGAATCGCCAGGTTAGATAACCCTAAAATTACAACGCCACAGGCTAGATCACCGAGGGATGTTTCAACTCAGCTAACCGGAGATAGTAAGAACATCAGAGAGAACAAGTGCACCAAACCCCCTCCGCGAATCGATAAACAATTATGATGATGAAGAAATTCCAGAGGTATCCCTGGTAACTCCTATGCAGATCACAGAGGAAAAGGAGCCCAAGAAGGCATCTTCCCCAGCTCCCGACGCTCAAATTTGGAGCCCTTCACAGAATGACTAGGAGGTCGAAAGTGTCTTATACATTGAACTACTCGAGGTACCGTAAACTCAAAAGGACAGTCTGGCGGACAAGCCAAGGTTGAGAGAACAAAAAGAAGAATATCCTTAGTAGTAAATTGACATCTCAATGACTGATCATCAACTAAGTATTGAGCCCACCCCTGATGCTTCAGTTTCAACTGGTACTCAACCCCCCGATGAGAAACAAACAGAATCTGGACCTTCATAACACATGGAGGAGGTTCAAGAACCTAGTCTTGAACAAATATACACTGTTGGGAGCCTGACAAATATGCTCACTTGGTAAGATCAATGAATCCTCGAACCCGTGGATAAAGTCACTGACATACATGCCATCGCTTATGACCGAAAAAGGAAATCCATCGTGCAAAGAACCACCAAGAAACAGAGGATCACTCTAGATCACTCCATCCTCATCACCATAGAGGAAAAACGGATCAACATAGAGCATGCCAAGACATCCGAACTTATCGAAGCAGGGATGGAAATCACAAATGCCACCCTGGACATAGTGAAAAAGGATGAAGAGGAGTCGACTGCTGCTCTGAAGGAATTGGAACATTTTCGCCACTTGGCGAAATATTATCAAGACACCACATGGGCTGCGATGTTCTTGAGAAGCGAATTCCAGGAGTCCTTCAACAAATTTATAGATGAACGACACCTATTCACTGCAAGGATATCCGAGATTCAAGAAGACACCCTCATGGAATTGGCAACGTGCAAGGATATGGAGAGGTGGTATGAGAAAGAACACAAAGACGTGGAAAGTATTGACTATATCAACGCTATGCAATAGGTCCGAGACGTCGAAGAACATGACATACGGGTGCTAAGGGAAAGAAACATTGACCGCATAAGGAAATTGACCGAATATTGGGTAAAAATGGTTTAGGAAACTCATCAGAAAATCCAAGAGAGATGGGTTGAGTGTGAGAAAATCTGGACCAAGATCAACTGGGAAATGAGAGACATCGGCCTCCCTGAATTTGGCACACCCGATGAATTTGTCGACTTGTGAAACATAGTCAAATCACATGCCGAACAAGATTCATCATGGGTTGCTGAAATAACAAAGGTGGAAGACATGGCGACAGGACATGTGCAACAGTTCATGGAGAGCCTGATCAAAGCTTGAGCTATGTTGCAGCAGTTAAGTTCCATAATAGTCAAGTATCGGGCATGGGCTGTGGAGATAAGAGAGATCCTTTCGGCCCCAATGGAACAACATAGATTCTCATATGCTAACACATATGAGGATATCTTTGTCAAGTGGTCGGAGTATGAGAAGAGTCATCCAATCAAGTGAGATCATTTGATGACTCTTTGAAGACTGATAGAAGAAAGCACCATGTGGCGAGTTTTGTTTTACTTAGCTACACTTTAATAGTTATTTTTAGTTAGTAGTATGTTATAAATATGAGGATTTGACCTGTTAGCAAGGGTCAATGGTTGTTTCAAAGACCCGCATTTTTGAATTTGTAAAGAACTATTTCAGAGCTGCCTTAATTGAAAAGTCTTATTTAGGACCAAAGACAATTTTGTGTTTTTTATCAAAAGTGTGTCTGATTGGATATGAAGAGGAACACTTTCTGATTTTATCAAATGAATGGATGATGTAACGAGTAAGAACTTCTGAAACTGTTGATAAGCTATCTGATTCAATGTTTTATAGTTCTTATCTCTAATGATGAAAAGTAAATCGTTGTGTTAATATGTGATTGATGATTAGAGTTAAGGAAACTATTTTTCTTGCCATTGTTTATTGCATGAATTTTTTCTTATGATAAATTGTATCTCAACCAACAATTGGAACACCTGCAGGTTAATGTATTAGTACTAGGCCCATGGTAGAGAATCATTGTTTGCATCCTAGAGTGAAAGGGTTATCCAAAGCTTATCCTTCTCTACTAGTTAAGTTTTCCCACCTCATTACCCAATTGGTTTATACTGGATCTTATCTTGTATAGGTCCCACCTATAAGAGAAAATACAAAAAGAGAATGTTCGAACTGAAGGAGAAACTTTCACTAGAAAAAGTAAATCCCATCGATTATTTGGCCGGATCGCAAGATCTGGAGAACCATTCCACTATTAAACGTTGCAGATTCTAATTGGGCCTCGGTGGTGGGTTTCGTTCCTGCTATTGAGTTAAAGGGATTTAGGACCCATCAACATAATTGATGCTAGAAGGAGGGCCTGAAGAATGACTGGCTCACAATATTTTCGACATAATATTTCACACAGCCTGTAGATTCAAAACAACCCACATGCATGGCTAGTTGTTCCCAAGACAACCCACACACTGAGTACTCCTGAAATGAATAACTCACCCCAGCACAAGGAAGAACATATTTTCCCTGATATACCTTATGCTCTTCATCGCGAGGAATTGAACCAATTCAAAAGAATCATAAGAGCTTACGCCCAACAAATCAGTGTATTTCCCTTAGCTCAGTTACTTCCTCGAAGAAAAAAAATAAGCAGACAAGTGGTCGAGTCCCCTGACTAGGTTTTTCTACACACAGTAGAATACCTGATAGATGTCTCCCTCATCGAAATCGAACATCTCTTAATCTAATCCCTGAAATGCCAGCCGACAACTTCTCTGAGCCCGAAGATTTTTTGGAAGAGGAAGGGTTTAACTCAGAACGCTCAGTTTCGAGATCTGAAGACATGGAAGATAACAATGAACATAATGGAGAAAGGGGAAAACCACCTCAGAATAATCAACCTTGGTTGGCCAGAGATTCTTTGGCCATCCTTGGATGAGTACAAAACCTTCCCTGACATCTAGAGAAGTTATTCCCTAAATTTGACCCTGAAACCTTAGGATTGCTTGAAGACCATATCAAAAAATTCATACTAGCTATCATAATCATGAATGTCCAACATGAATATGTAGTATGCAAGCTATTCCCCTACACTTTTGAGAATTCCTCCTCCACGTGGTATTTTAACTTACCTGTAGGATCCATAAGTAGTTGGACGAAGTTTCAAAAGGATTTTCTAGATAAATTTGCAGAAGAAACTACTACATGAGCTTTGATGGATGAGTTGTTCGCCGCCACCATGAGTTCAAAAGAGAAGGTTAAGGACTTCAATAAAAGATTTACCACTATCTTAAACAAATTCCAACTCGAAGCTAAACCCATTCAGGAGTTGCAAATTAAAGTATACACTAATGCTTTCCTAGCTTCTATTTCAATGTTTGTGAAGAGGGCTGCCAAAACAACTTTAGCTAAGAATTTTGAAGAATCCAAAACAATAGAATTCCAAATGAAGGGATGTAAACAAGTCTAGGTCTCATTAGTCAAGAAATAAGTTCAACCCCCTCCCAGGAGAGGAATACCATTGACTAGACCCCGAGGGAAACAAATAGAACAAGGTCCCAAAAAGGGAAATGGAGACATAGAAGACCTACAACTCATGGTCAAGAAGTTGTCAAACAAAATCATAGACATGAAGATAAGTGCAGGGGAAGGAAACCAAGGCCAGAGGCCCTATAAACCTTTTTTTTAAAAGGAATCTACCATTTAAAGCAATTGAACCTCCCCCAACCAACTTAAACATCAATCTAGGAAACGTAGCTTCCAACTCTTTCTGTACTTATCACTAAGAGAAACACTCTGAAAGAGACTGCCCACAATGGGTGCATGCCATGAATTTGATGGACAACCAATTTCTTGATGAAGTTTCCCTAACCAAACAATCAAGCGAATCAGTTATGAATATTGTTGATCGGGAAGAAGTTGATCCACCAGAAGAAACAACCATGCTAATATGGGACCCTCACCTACCTATGCCTTCCGATGATCTATTCAAGGTCCAAGAACCACCTGCAGAGGTCTTAGCTGCACAAACACGAAGTAGGGGTCAACCTGTCTCAAACGATCATACTATTGTCCAAACTTCAGGGGGGGGGGGGGCGAGAATCAGATCCCGATCACCCGAAATCACCTTTTTCTCCCCGAAGAAACCCTATAAATAAACCTCCATACACGAGAATCACCCAAGCTAGAATACAACATAGTGGAAGATTTGAAGAAGCTAAAGGAAAATATATCAGTCTTGGACATATGTAGAATCCCTCAAAAAAAGGACTTTCTGTTACAAGCATTGAAATCGGTAGAAAATCCTACAACAAGTATTGACCAAGGAGGAAATCTAACTCCCACAGATCTAAGAAATAAACCAATTGTAAACGCCTGCTTTGAAGATAACAAGGGAAAACATTTTGTTCCACCGTTCCTTTTAACGATTGAAGTCTTCAACAGAAACCTCCATAATTGTTTGGTTGACTCGGGAGAATCCTCTAATGTCATGTCGTTTTCTATTTGCAAAAAATTAAACATGGTCCCTCTCAAAAGCGATAAACATTTAATACAACTAGATAGAACCCGGGTGAAGGTTATGGGAGAACTCAAAGATGTAATGATCAAAATAGTGACACACCCTAAATTTGTGCAAGTAATCAACATCATTGTAGTAGATATCCCATAAGCTTATGGATTGTTATTAATTCGAGATTGGTCAGAGAAGTTAAATAGATACTTTAGTACAGACTGGGCTCACCTTTGGCTGCCATTAAAGGGACACACAAATTTTATCAGGATTGATAGGGAAATATATATAAAACATACTATCATTGACTTAGAAACCCTCAACAAACCCTCATCGATAGATTTTCCCATGCTAGGCAATTATTCCTGTGACTCTGATTTCGGGAATTTCTCCCCCCTCCTATCTGATGTCCCTCTTACTCAAAACTCTGAAATGATTTTTCAAGAGAAATTGCCGACGACGGCAGATGAAACCCTCTTTTGTCAAGAACCTACATTAGAAATCACAGAACAAACAGGAGGAGAGGAGGAACGTGACAAGAAAGAGGAAGTTGATAGGTTTTTCCCACAAGTTTGGACCTTATAATTTGATGGATCTAAATCACAAGAAGGGTCAGGGTCAAGATGCATCCTCATTGATCCAAAAGGTAAACGAAATTTCCTATCATTTAGAATAGAGTTCGAATGGACAAACAATACTGTCGAGTATGAAGCTCTAGTACAAGGGTTAAATAAAGACATGGATTTAAACATTAAAGAATTGAAGTTTTTTGAAGTTTCTGAAATCATCGTCAAACAAGTAAGGAATATTATACATTGAAACTCTCCACACCTGAAGAATTACCAAGAGGAAGTGCACATGCTAATAGAACATTTTGAATCCTTCAACATTACAACGATCCCCATAACAAAGAACATTCTTGTTGATTCTCTAGCCATCGCTGCCTCAAGGCTATCACCTCTAGAAGATTATGAAGCCTCCTGGTTCATTGTGGAGCTACTCTACAAACCGTTGGTGCCCAACAATATTTCTATTTGGAAGTTCTTTGAAGGAGATGAAGAGATCATAAATTTTTTGACCAATCAGGATAATTTTAGAGACTTGGCTATTGATGATGAATAATTCCAGGAACAATCAATAGAAACCGATCCTCAGACAGATCAACCAATGGACAAACCGAGGGCTCACAGGATACCAAAGGGAATAGGCAATTTAGAAAACCTTTTTGACCTAAGGGAAATATTTAAAGGATCAAAGAATGTGAAGACGAGGAGTTCTTGTCCCATGAACAAAACTATAAATTTAGGAACCCCGGAAAACCCCAATAATATAAATCTAGGCAAGACAGTGTCTAAAGAGGAAAGGAAGGCTATCTCAAACTTTTCAGACAATATCAAGATGTTTTTGCATGGTCCTATCGAGATCCGAAAACTTATGATTCTCATATCATTCAACACACTATCCCATTAAAACATGAAGTGAAACCCTTCCAATAGAAGCTCCGGAAGTACCACCCATCCCTGGAACCTCTCATGTGTGAGGAGTTAAATAAACTATTAGATGCCAAAATTATCTTCCAGGTTAGACACTTTGCATGGGTAGAAAATTTGGGTTTTGTGAGGAAAAAGTCTGGGGAGATCCGCCTATGCGTATATTTCATAAACCTCAATAGAGATTCAGAAAAGGACAACTACCCAGTTCCACCAATGGAGAAACTTTTGTAGACAGTGTCAGGCTCTGAGATTTTCTCCATGTTGGACAGTTTCTCAGGTTACAACCAAGTTCTAGTTTCGGAAGAAGATCGCTTGAAAAATACCTTTTGAACGAAGTGGGGAACCTTCGCTTATAAGCATATGCCTTTAGGGTTAATCAATGCAGGGGTGCCCTTCTAGAGGGCCATGGACATAGAATTTTGGGGACTAATTAACAAGTGTGTAGTAGTCTATATGGATGACGTGACCGTGTATTCAAAGAACAGAGAAGATCACATCTAACATTTAACCCAGATTTTTGAAAGGTGTAGGAAATATGGTATATCCTTAAACCCTAAGAAAAATATTTTTGGTGTCGGGGAAGGTAATATGTTAGGCCACATTATATCTCCAGTATGCATTCGCATAGATCTGAAAAGGATTAAAACTATAACTCAAATTCCATTACCTCACAACAAGAAGGCTATGCAATCATTGTTGATTAAGGTTGGTTGTCATTGATGTCAACCCTTGAAGAAAGCCCCGTAGCACAAAGGTTTAGGTAATGGATCCAATATTTTTTTATGTAAATATGAATCATTATTGTTTTGTCATGGTTGATAAGAAGTAAATATGGATGAACTCCAAAGTGGTCCACTTATGGTGAAAGCCCTCATGGAAAGACGTTTTGTGGAGTAAGAGAACCCATGCTTAATTGTGGAATAATGAAATGAAGGAAAGTAAATTTATCAGGGAAAATATCCTAGATGGATAGTGCTTGTCATGTCATTTCCGGTGGTATGTGGAACGCCACATAAACCTCACGGTTAGAGAGTTATGGCCATGAGAAGTTGGAGACCCCAGGTTTGGGTAATGGACTCAAGTTTGTTTGATGGGTAAAGGTATGATTTATGATATATTTTTAGATAATACTATTCTATATGGATAGTACATGTCATTCCATTTCTGGTGGTATGTAGAACGTCACATAAATCCTCACGGTTTGAGAGTTATGGCCTTATGAAGTTGGAGGACCCTCATATGTCATCTAGAAGCCCCAATAGGTCAAAGTAGTCAAAGTGGTTTAAGAGATTTTAAATGGTAAATAATAAAGTGAATTGATGAGTGTATTATAATTCAAAGTGAATACAAAATAAATTATTTCAATAATAAATTTAATGCATAAATTAGAAGTGGACCCAACCCTAAAATAAGGAAAGTGGGCCAAGTGACCTAGAAGGTGTTTTTAAGGAAGTTACTTGGAGAGTATAAATAAGAGGAAAGGCTCTCTCATTTGAATCAAACTTGAGAATATTGAGTATCTATATGTGTCTGAGGTAACCAAGGATATCTAAACCAAAATTTTGAGTGAAGGTGAAGAAAAGAAGGCCGAAATGCAAGGAAGGATAAATTCTTTTGATGGTGCTTTCTAAGGTACATTATTTACAGTTCATCTCACCATTTTCGCTATAACGTTTTTTCTATAATGATTCAGACCATGAAATTTCTATGAAAGTGAGAAAACATATCCAAGTATATGTGGTAAAAATTTCAGCTTGTGGGTCGTTGTATTTTGGGAGTTACACTACGTGGAAAATAGGGTTTGTGGCCAGTTCTGAAACTAGTCAAAATCAGGTGTTTCGGGTAAAAGGGTCATAACTTCTTCATAACAGATCCAAATTCAGTGAGACAAAATGTGTTGGTTAGGGTACAGTCTGTAGTATTTTATTTAACAGTTTCAAATAAATTTATCAAATATTTTGTGCAGGGAATGCTCTACAAGGTCTCTCTCTAGAATAAGCTAGAATTCAACAAGATATGCCATTTTTGCTATAAATCCTTTTATGAGAGGTTCCAAGTAGTGGCACTTGGAGGAATTGCATAAAAAACACTGAATACCATTAAGTAACAGTTTCAAATATTTATACATTACAGGTTCAAAGTTATGATTACTTCAAGTTAGGGTTGTTGACTAATCCAAAACTAGGCATGTGAAACTAAAGAAAAGTTTGATGAAAATGCTAGTCTCTTGTTTTTAAAGTTAAGGAAGGTTTGTATGAATGTGATCATATACACCAGGTCTATTAAAAAGCTACAAATCATATTTGGATGATGAAATTGATGAGGGATTTTGGTTGAGGTACATGTTGAGTACATGGTTGAGACACGTAGTTGATGAGTTGGCACATACATGAGGTGTATAGTTGATGATGTTGGTACCTATTGATGAGTCATAGTTGATGAGTAGTTGAAACATGATTGGTACTACTTGGTACATGGTTGGATACACTTGTTTATGGTATAGGTTGATTACCAATATTATGCACTACCAATATTATCATCCACCAACTTTGTTTTACAATATTTAAGCAGTAATCTAAGTGTTTTGAAGTTAGATAAATAATATTCAATGCAAAGAAAATAATTGGGACTTAAAGCCATTAACTTATTTCCAATCTAGTGGGTTCAAATCACATTGTTTTCACCAAACATAACTTCAAGATTCTACCAAGCTTCGTTTGGTGATTTGAAAGTAGTGATTGATTTGCAAGTAATTATAACGTGAATCAACTTAGCTCAAATTTTAAAATCACTTAATGAACAATTGAAAGGCTGAATTGAAGAAAAAAACAATAGAAAATAAAGAGACAAGAAAACACAAGTTTGTTAATGAAGTTCACCCATCTTGGGCTACGTCTCTGGGTTTTCTTCCAATGAGTGATCACTCCATTAAGATGCAAAATGCTTATTACATCAATTTGGTCTCCAACCTGCAACCAAACCTATCTTTAGGTCTGCTACAATAGTAGGAGCTTTCTAGAAAACCACTTTCTACTCTCGGGATACCAAGAAATGGCCTAAAAATCTTTGTTCTTCAAATTACATAGGAAAAACATATGTATAATTATAAATTTGTAGCCAATTCTTTCAAGCTCTATGACTATGGCCTAGTGGTAAAGTCATTTGGTTACATAATTGAGGTCACGGGGTTGAACTTCCATATGTTGTGATTTTACGGATCTAGCAATATATACAGTTTAAATATTACAATCTCGGCATGCCATAACAAGTCATTTGTTTGGTGTATTGGTTAAAACATTGTAACTATTGGGTGGAGGTTGTGGGGTCAAGCCCGCAAACCATCCACTTTTGGGTAGATGATAACATTTGAGGGTTAAATATAAGTTTACCACTATCCATTGTAAGTGATATTGGTGGCACAATGGTAAGATGTTGTGTTTATTTCATAGAGGTCGAGGGTTCAATTCACCCACCCGATCCTTTCAGGATCAATAAGGACCTTTTGGGAAAAATGGGGCTTCCATGTGGCAGCCTCTGATTGGTCCATGTGACGGCCACATAACCTACACAGTCAACTTTCCAATTAGTGAAATGTCATCCATCTTTCCATGTCAGATCTACCACATCAACCTAACACATCATCATGTGTACATTCCAATCAGCAGGCCATTTCATCATCCATACAGTCCAACTAACATGTCACATCAACATCCATACAGTTCAGTCAACATGCCACATCAACATCTTTACTACTACATGTCATGTCCATACTACCACTTGTCATGTCCATATTTCCACATGCCCTATTTGTACTACCATGTGTCCACCTTGTTAGTTGTCATACTTCCACATGTCAGTCTTTGGTGATGTCATGTGTCAACCCTGACATCATTTTTGCATGTTTGGCCAAAACTTCAGAATGTCATAAATTTCTCATACAACGTTTGTTTGATCCCATTCAAGTTGCATTGGGAAGCTCTTGTTGAGATATTTGACATGGAGACCTTTTCATCAACATTTGAGAGAAAATTTTTTATTGGTCACAAGATCCACCTGGATCATCTATGTCATCAATTCCTTGAAGGTGAAACCGTAAATCAGGAGACATGGACATTTCAAAGAGTCCACGTGTTTTGTAATTTTTAATATCGCTTTGACTTTCTTTTCGACATCAGTGGGGACTTTTTCTTTTCCCAAGGCAATTTGATACAATCCTTTACTTCTTAATACATCTTCCATATGGGATTTCCATGAGAAGTAGTTGATATTGGTAAGCAAAATAACACTTGGAGAAGTCATATTAAAATATGTAGATAATATGGATTCAAAAGATAAAACTGATGTTCTAAATGAAATTCTCTTGAAAAAATAGGTTGTTTAAAAATAACTACACTGAAAAATGGACTTTGAATGTGAAACTTATGCCCCATTTAAAAAGGGACATAAATAATAACCAAAGAGCCACATGGAAAATAAAAGTTTTTCCACGTGGTGATACCCCTCATTCTCTAACTTTACCTATAAACTCATCTTTACAAATACGTTACTTATGAAGTGACTCGCTTTTATAGAATAGGTGATAATCACTTTTACAATAAAGTTATTTTACAAATTTAAGTTGCATGCAAAAAAAACTTAAAAAAAAATATTAAATTTATTTTATAGTGAATTATATAAATTAAGTTTGCATGAAATTTTTCAAAAAGTAACTTAAAATAAGAGAATCAAAGTTGCTTGCAAAAAATAAACTTAAAAAGAAAATATTAAAGTTTTTTTTGTTGGACAATTGGTTGTCATTGATGTTAACCCTTGGAGAGTGATGTTGGAGATTGATCTCAACCCTTAGAGATTGATGTCAACCCTTGGAGAGGTCCAAATATGTTGGATAATTTATTGACTTTTGTATGATCGATATTGATTATGAGTTAGTTAGGTACAATTTATGTAGTCTACATGTAGCCCCAAAGGTGTGGTCATGGAACTTGGAGTTGATTAAGGAATATGGACATGAAGGATATTGAAATTGTAGGTAAGACTATCATAAATGAGTATTACATGTTGTGTCATTTCTGGTGATATGTGGAATGCCACATGGTTCCTCACAGTTAGGGAGATATGATCTTCTAAAGTTGGAATCCCCGAAGAGTGGTCAAGAAGCCCCTAGTTTGTTACAAGTCTTAGTCAAAGGGTAAAGTGGTTGCAAAAAGAAATCCCTAAAGTAGGGAGAGAGGTTACTATGAAAAAGTATATAAACACCTCAAGGAGTCTCTAATAAGTATACTTACGCACCTACTATTGAATATCTATCTTGTGATTGTTATGGTATAGTATTGTGATCTTTTGGCTATTTTGTGATGACATTTTTCTGAAGTAGCGAAAGTTTCAGAGCTGTAGAAAAATGGTAACCCTAGTTTTCTAAGTTTATACATGGGATTCATAAGGACAATTCGTGTACATATGCGAGTTGCAAAAGGACATGTCACGTACATTCACAGGCTACAGGAGGACAGGTCATGGATCTGAGGAAAAGCTTTGAAAAAGAATGGTTGGCTAAGTTGCAACAAGGTTTAATGGTACAACACAATTTCTACAGGATCTAAGATGGTGTGCTTCATATTTTCTTGAGTAAAGGTATGTCTCTTATGTATTTTTTTGAGGCTTTTATGTTGTATTATATGGAACGTGTTTAAGGAATGTCTTGAAGGCCCTTGATGGTACATGATTGCATATGGTTGAGGTGATATTGTTACATGCTTGAGACATACTATTGGTACTTGGTATATGATTGTTATGGTTCATTGTTAGAGTCACATATTTGTGATATTGGCATATACATGAGGCTTATCTTATGGTACATGGCATGATTGAGAGTGATATGGCATATGGTTGATACATGGTATGGTACAAGATTGGTACATGGTATGGTGTGGATGTACATGATTGACACATGGTATGGTACATGGTTGGTATTTGGTATACATGGTTGATTTTTGAGGCATATGGTACATGTTGAGGTGCATGGTTGATGCACGATTTGGTACATGTGTTGGCGCATGGTTGATGCATAGTTTGGTATAGGTGTTGGTGCATAGTTGATGCATGGTTTGGTACAGGTGTTGATGCATGGTTAATGCATGGTACAGGTTGGTACTTGGTTGAGACACATATCTTGTGATGGTATGTTGGTGATTTTGGTACATGCTTGGAAGAGGCATATGTTTGTGATGTTGGACATCGAGTTGAGAGGTATCCTTGGTGTATGATACATGTGAGAGAATCTGGTTGAGTATCTATGACAGTGATAGGTTTTACAGGTTAGACAGACATGTTGGATACAATGACAAGTTTATAGGTCATAGCTTGATGTGACAGTGGTAGTGATAGTGGCAGTGATTGTGGTAGTGACAGTTGGTATACACTTATACTTTAGGGCGACAGGACAGGGAAATAAAAAGATTTTGTAACCTCCTTCCGGTTGGAGCCAGATAATCGGAGAGTTGGAGCTTCCTTCAGGTTGGAGCCTGTGAATCATGGGGTTGTAGCCTCCTTCGGGTTGGAGCTAGAGAATTCATGGAGTTGTAGCTTCCTTCAGGTTGGAGCCTGAGAATAGTGCTCATAATAATTCAC
>ML779674.1:146347-169042 GCA_009831015.1 Picea engelmannii
AATTTTTATGACTATCAACACATGGAAATAAAGTTATTTTGTAGCTCAGATGTTATGATTGTTATGCAAATATTTCACTTGCATGTTACCCATCATTTTAAAATACCCATACCCCTATGTTGCATTCACAATTTCATCTCCCCTACTTGTCAACTAGTATTCCTTGCATTTTCCCATCTTTTACTAGATATGAATGAATATGTAATTAATGCATTCCCTAGACACTTTGTCCTGCATCAACATAATTCATTTACTGGATAATTGTTTGAGTAGAATAACAAGTTGATTAATAACTATATATGCATTTGTAATTGGTTTTAGATAAGCTTATGGAGTCATGGCTCACATGAAACTAAAAGAGAATAGGCCAATATGGCTAGGGATATATGGAGGGGTGGAAGGAGGAAAATGATTTGATTTTTGATTCATTTTGATGCATATTTTGACGAGTTTTCATAATTGACACAAACTAACCATTTATATTTGGGAGGCCTTAATGCACAACCAATATTATTTCCTTCCCCACTAACTTGTGGCCACATCCAAGTATTTACAAACTAAATCTATTTTCCCCACCTACTAATGATGGATGGGTGCCTAGCCTTGATCCCCCTTTTACCAATACCACTAGAAGGGAAATGCCTAACAATGAGTCGATATTCCTAGAGCTTCTTAGGTTGTATTTTCTTATTTAGATTATTCGTTTCTTATTGCCTTACTAAAGATGTTGAAGCTCCCATCATTGAGTCAATTGTGATAGATAAAAGAGACAATTGATGGACATGTAAGTTCCATCTATGCCTCCTTCGAGTTCTTCACTAGATCCTATTGTATCTCCTACTATTGTACACTTTGTTGACATTCTGTCCACTATTGATAGTACTACTTGTTAACCCCATTTCCTGGGGATAACTAAGGATATGATGTCTCGAGGTACTCAAGTTGTAGACATGGAGTACCAAGAGACAACTTGACTAGTAGTGTCCATTTGCACAGATAGAGACCCACCTCACCACCATAGTTCTAGGGTTCATCATGAGGGTATCCACCACATTAGTTGGCATCCATAAGACATTGGGTCTTTCTCCATGAGGTACAAGCTAGGTATTATGGTAAGTGTCATCATTTGAGTTTGTTGCATTTAAAACTACTTTTGATTATGTAACGTTGCTAGCGAGAAAATCCCCCTATAACTATACCAGGGTTCTAAGTATATACAGAGAAATGACTCCCTAAAAGTCAATCTAATTCCTACACTATCCCAAACATTCCACATAGGTGAACTGAAAATGATAGAAGAGTAAGTTAGGAACAATACCTTTTATCCAAACGTTTGATGATGACCTCCTCGAGCTTGGTTGCTTCCTTGGATGTTGGTCTCCTCCCAAAGCTAACCTGCATCAATTCTTAGGAAAACAAGGCTACCAATATTATACCTCTATTCATCAATTAGGGTTATATATAACTCATTATGCATAAACCAAATAAAAGACATAAAGATATCATTTGGGACAGGGAAACAAATTCTTTTATTCAATATTCAAAGATTGGAAATTACAACCTTTGTAGGTCGACGCTCCGCGAACCTGGTCCAGGCTCCTCTTAACGTTTCTTCAAGTGAACCTTCCAAATGCCTTCTCTCACAATTTGTTGATCACTCCAATGGAAGGGAAGGGATTGTATGGGAGAAAATGGAGAGTGTGAAGGGAAACAAGATTGCTTGATAATCTTTTCAATTTTAGAGAGTCTGAAAAAGGATTCAAGAAGACTCCAGGGGGATACTTTTCTCAAGTAATCCAGATGAGATAAAAAATAATAAATACACTCTCATTGGATGTTGCTTTCAATTTTTAAAGTGAGCTCGAAAGACAACAAAGCGTGTTCATTGGGGAGTCCCAAGGGTAAGGCCAAGAATGATGATTAGCAAGAAGAATGGGGCTTCAATATGTAATCATGACGGGACTAATGAGGACTCCCAAGCCTATAATCAAACTCATGGCATGGATGCCAAAATGTAGCAAAGGATCTACCTAGGGCATCCATGTAGAGGTAGGCTCTACCACCTAATTACGACACTTCTAAAGCAGCATAGAAGGTTATGTGCCACACTTCAATGCGGTTGATCCTAAGGTCAAATGAGCCAGGAAATGGATAATGAAAAAATGTGAGTAAGGAAAAATATAACTTATATGCTAGTTTCGAGGTCAACACCTCTCAGAACGGATCGATACGATGAACAAAAGTCAAAGAAAAAAATGTCTCCAAGATTCTGCATATAAGAGAAATAGCACTCATCCATAAGTTAATAAATCCAATATAGGTAGAAACTTTGGAAAATAAGAGGTGATATTGAATAGAAAACTTGAAAACAACAAACTTGGACTGTATAGTATGTACAAGGTACTGCACATCCTTACGACTCATGCATAGTACTCATTCAGGTAGAGTCTGCTACTAGGATCTGACCAAGAGTCTCTTCGGTAGTCAACCTAAAAAGTCTCCCAAAAAGGAAGAAAACACAAACCATGGTGTAAGTCCTACCACGGTATAGAAAACATAGTCATGGCTTCAAGGATAGCCTCATCTGAAGGCAATTCAAAATCTAAGAAATCACGCGAACGAGGAGGGTCAACACTCCCAAAGGGTGAAGCAAATTGACCATATTCCATATGACGATGGAGGTTTTGGCAAGGACTGGCAGAGTCTATCAGTGAAGAATCACAAGCACGAGGCTTTGAGGATCTACAAACAGTGAGATCATACTCAAAAGGAAACTCAAGACTACTCTAACCAAGAGGGGGAAGCAAGGGATCCCATGCCCCCATTGGATAAAAATATTGATCAATTGTCGAGACCATGTCTCGAGAAGGAAAACATGATTGCATAGGTTCCTACTCAGAAGAAATTGAACATCGAGGATAAGATGCCACATAATTAACATGTGGCAGGGTAAAGTCTATACGAACACTAGGAACATATAAAGGGGAAGCCTGAACTAATATCGAATTAGGATGGTGATTATCAGATGATAGCTAGTCGATAGTGATAATGCTTCCATTATGAGGGAAATGCATCACCCGGAAGAACGTAGATGCCACATCATTCATAACATATACATAATCATGCCCAATAAGCATATTGAAATCTAACGGGCCTTGCACCACTATAACATCAACAAGGACAATCTTCCCACTTAATGAGATAGGAAATTGAGGAAGAACCCCCAAATATTCACTAGGACATCTGTCAAAATCCAACAGCTCATGTGAAGTAGAAACAAGCTTAGAAGAACCCAAATCTTGCCAAGTCGAGGAGGATACAATACTTATGGAGGCTCCTTCATCTACAATACATCGATAAAAAAAAATTGAATTAAATTCAACCCTTATTTGAAAGGGTGTAGAAGAAGGAAGACTAGGCTCAACAAGGTCATTCCAATCAAAGGAAACCATCCTAGGGATTGGAGGGCGTGTGGTCGAAGTGAGTGGAATGCCCCCTTGTTCTGAAAGTACTGAACTGGAAATGCTAAAAACATAGTTGGTAGAAACATCACTCCCCAAGAGAAGAGTGGGATCAATCGAAGATTGCATCGGCATGACCACTTTGGTAGACTTGACACTCTCTAAGAGAAGAGTGGGATCAACCAAATATTGCATTGGCACAACCACTTCCTCAACCACTAGTTGAATAAGTTGGGAGACAAAATGGTATGAAGGTGCATCACCCCCCAAAAAAGGAGTGGGATCGGACAAAGATTGCATCGACATAACCACTAGCTGAATAGACTGTGAGGAAACCTCATAAGACTTAGAATCAGAAGAGTTTGCAGACATGGACCACATTCTTCGTGCCTCTGGAATGCCAGGGCATAGATGAGTAAGGTGATCTCCCTTGAAAATATTACAAGGGAACTTAGGCTTACGTCCTATCTGTCTAGGTTTCTCAACAGAATCAATGCCCCTAGCATGACTAGCAGTAGTTGGTTGTACATATCCAACATGACTTGCAGAGGTTGTTGATTGGTTGATAACAATACTTGTAGAGGCTACATACCTATTACCAGTATGACTAGCAATGACTAGAATTCCTCCCCTTGCATGACTTACAGAGGTTGGGTGCTTGCACCCAACATGACTCACATAGGTTGTTGACAACTCTCCAACATGATTAGCATAGGTTGGTTGTTTTCCCCCAGCATGACTTGCAGAGGCTGGGTGTTGATCCTCAACATGAATTGCAGAGGTCGATGACCTATCTCCAACATGACTCGCAGAGGTTGGTTGTTTACCCCCAACATGACTTGCAGAGGATGGGTGGTGGTCTTCAACATGACTTGCAGAGGTCAACGATCTATCTCCAACATGACTCGCAGAGGTTGGTGATTTCTTCTTCATATTCTTCCTCTATCTATTTCGTTTAGACTTCCGGTTACTAGTAGCTATACTTTCACCATAGAAGGTAGAATGAGGAGAAGAAATATTTGTTGATGAAGGAACATCAACATGATGCCCATGACATAAGTTTCTTAACTGATAAGCATCAAGAGCATTTGAGACATTTGGAATGGTACCTAACCAAACCGGTAGTGCCACATTCAACCCAAGAATGTACAAAGTGGCCATCAAAGGGACACCAATGTTTCCAAAGAAAGGAAAAGCACAAGAATCCCCTTGTGAAGGGGTTCCTTGGTTGGTATCATCATAAAAAATTTCCATGAAGATATTATGCACAGGTTCTCCCCTTGCTGGATCGTTCAAGTTCGTAAAAGTCTCACACACTGACTCTAGCGAACCAGTGGTACAAAAAATAATGCCTATAAAGAGGCAGCTCCACATTTCTAAGAAGAAGACCAAAAAGTCCTCACGACCAACAGAATGGGAGGTCTACAACCTTAGGTCAGAGACCCAAAGAAATGACTGACTGACTCACTATGGAAAACTAGGGAGCATAGAGAACACACTAAAAGTTCCCTAACGATAAATCAAACAGTTGACTAACTAGTGGGAAGGAAAGTTACACCAATTGACACTAGAGAAACTAACCGGTGTAAATGAAAATCGAAAATGGAAGCACCCTTTGGGTATACTCTATGAAGTGCAATCTCATGTCCACCCTAGGTATCATGGTATACCCCTGCAGTCACCTGTGTAATTCCATAAAATATAGGCAACTAAGTTTCAAGCTCGCAATCAATCACCAGGTAGGTACAATCAACAGTTGGGTAGATCGTAATGAGTAGGATAACAAGTTTGAAGCCCTTCAAGGGTGAAGAAAGCAATTGGTCTAGACAAAAATTGAGGATCTCAAACAAATTTGAGGTCCATGATGCTTCGTTCAGTATTGATCCCAAGAAATACCCTCAATATACAATCCCCACTACGTTTGGTCCGGATTTGGAGGGGCTATATTTTCTACCTTTCCTCACGTGACCTCGTGTTTATCCCCTATGTTAGAGGAGGGTCCCTGCTAACTCTTACGCTGCTGGAATTTAGACACTCCCTATCTCAGACTCCAATGTTTGTTTTAAATGGCCTTGAAGAGTTTCCTCTTCACACCTATTTCAAGGCCCTAAAAGCCTAAACTAGTCGGTGAGCCCTACAAACAAAAAGTCTAATATATTTTAAGTTAAGAGTTAATTTTAAGGCTTTGTTATCGCACAATTTGTAGCTAGGTCAAAAGGGCTAGAAGATAGAGGCCAAACTGGCGTACCAAGAACCTACCCCACCCAATGTCACCACGATGGGGAGGTTCTTTCTATTCAGGGAGGTTAGGCCTAGGGGAGACATCCCCGGTAACCTGGAGTTTTGAAGAGGCTAAGGTATAAAGGTAAAAGTGAAATTCCCCCTTCACAGGTCACCACCAAAAGAAGATAGTCCGGCTAAACAACCAATAATGAAGTGTAGGCCCAAATGAGAACACCTGCCCGGAACAAAGCAACAACAAAACCATACATGCCGGATATGATTTAATGGGTTAGTACTTCATATAACTATCTGATATCAATATATTAGCAATAGATATTGACAAGATCAATGTTTATAAATACAACAATGAAATAATATCAATTCATCAATATATACCAAGATGACGTGGCAATCAATGTGTCAAATCAATCCTTTATTCAATAAATGCTCTTAAACCATCATCTAATTG
Organism: Picea engelmannii; assembly: GCA_009831015.1. Lineage (NCBI taxonomy): Eukaryota > Viridiplantae > Streptophyta > Pinopsida > Pinales > Pinaceae > Picea > Picea engelmannii. Next base: position 152,501 of record ML779674.1, read on the forward strand.
CCTATGAAGAAAATTGTTGCGTCAAGATGGAATAACCAAGGATGACATCAGCCTTATTAGGGTTAGTAGTTAGTTAGGGTTTCAATTTATAATAGTTTGAAAGTTTGTTTGACCACTATCACTTCAACGTTGGAGACCTAAGATCAGTGCCTAAGGGTAAATGGAGTCAAATTAAGGGAGGACGCAAAGGTTGAAGGGAAAAGGCTAAGGAATAGAGGGAAGGGTTCTGAAGTGCTGCAATGGCAGGGCCCCAGAAACAAAACCCTAGGGGAAAGAGGCTCACTTCAGTGTTTTTTAAGCAAGGCCTCGTGCTCTCTCCTCCTTCCTTAGGTTTAACTTGGCAAAATGGCTAGCATAAAAGATAAATCAAGACACAAGAGTGTGGTGAGGGAGAGTGTTGCAAAGGCAAGGCCCTATCACCAAACTCTAGAAACAGGATGGCCCTAGGTGTAGATAAACTAGGCCTGGGACATCTCCTCCTTCTTGACTTTTAAAGGGACGACTACCACAGGGAAGAAGCAATAAGAGTGTAGCAATGGCTAGGCTCTTCCTTCCTTCTTCAATGGATGAAAATTTCTCTTTTAGGGGACATGAGACAACGACCTACTTGTGTGTTTGTCCCCTAGGGTTTTAAAATCAGCAAAATTTATAATAAATGCAAGAATATAAGACTACAACCATTCAATTAAGAAGTTTTGCAGAAAAAGAACTTACATATCAAGATGAAATAGCATTGCAAACCCTAGTTGTAAACCTTCCTTCAAGAGAAATGCCAAAAATGCCAAGAAATTCCCTCCTTCAACAAGTGCACCTCACTCAAAGAGAATAAATACCCAAGTAGGGTGCAAAAATCAGATCTCACTAATGAGTGAGTGTTGTGTTATGTCAAAATGAGGATAAAACTCCTCAATATATACTGTATCAATGACCTTTAATTAAATTTAGGTCATAAAAATTAGTCGACAAGGCTTTAAACCAAAATCATATTGTTTTTACATTAAATTGTCAAATTAAAACCCTAACTGAGATGTAATAAAGGTAAAATCCCCTTCAAGGGAGGCGCTAGCCCCTTTTAGGGCAAATGAGACATCCAGGAGCAAAACGCTAGCCCCCCAGGGGCTTCTTCAACATGCCACACATGCCACTGCTGCCCAATCTGCCTCTAAGAATGACCATGAAGCTGGATGATGTCATGGTAAGGATGGGGGCACTCTGAGCCTTCCAAGGCCAACGTTCCACTGAAAAAGGGGTCATTCCCCCTAGGTCGAGTTCTACCAAAGTGCCTCTGGTGAAACGTCCTCTTCTTCCCCAGTGAAAAAAACTCGGTCAAACATTGTCCTGTCTCTGCCCCTCTGACGAGGTCTCAGCAACCATTTTATGGGCTCTTCATCCCCATGGAGGTCCAAACTAATCATCTCCCCATGTGTATCGGTCCAAATGGTACCTGTCCATCAAGCATGGTCCTGCACATCAAAAACTACGCCCTCCACGGGCTCATTAGTCACAAGGATCATAGCAATGTTAATCACATTTCATCATTAATATTATCAAACATATGCATAAAAACCCTGATATATCATTCAATAGCTCAAAGGCTTTACAAAAACCTACAATACAAGGTTGAGAAAAAGGACAAGATACCCTATTGGGATAGTATCCATAAGGAAAGGAAGGTTTCCAAGGGGTTTCATCCAAGCCATGTAAACGAGGTGAAGTGGTTTAAGGGATGTCCAGACATACGGGTAGAGTGAGAGCCAGAGATGCATGATATTACCTGTGGGTGCCTTTGTAGAAGGTGAGTTGTACCTATCATGGATGCAATTTTTTCCAAGCCCCTTTTTTCCTTTATTCTTTTCTTTATTTGTTTTTTCTTCTTCTTTTTCTTTTTATTCAAGGGCTAACCAGAGGAAATTGCCTTGGCATGGTGACCAGAGCTGACAGTGTTACCCACAAGTACTTTCACAATGATGATAAGGTTGGCTCGTGATGAGACCCCCTTTCCCTTGGCCATGCAACCAAAGGTCACTTCCCTTGCATGATAACTAGATTGTGGCAATGTCATGTTGTTAGGTACCCATGAACATAATAGGTTGGCTCATGATGAGACCCCCTATCCTCTTGATTAGGTCTTGTTTGTTATTTTTTTTGGTCCCTCTTGTTTCTTGCTGAGAGGATTTTTATTGCCTTCTCGGGGATCCCTGGGCGAAGCATCTCGAGGTTTCATTTTTAGGATTTTATCTTTTACTAGATGCTTTTACCTTCTAGGCCTTTAGCCCCTTCTTCCCATGAGATAAGGTGCAACCCCGCAAATAAATAATCCTAATGCTCGGACAAGGGGAATGGGATAGATGAGCGGGAGACAAGATGGAAGAGTGGTGGTATGATGGGAGCGGATGATGGCTCTTCAGAAATCCCCCAATGGAAAACCAAAACCTATGGGTACAGGCTTGCTAGGGCACCCAGTCAATCTCCCCAAGCATGTTCAAGTGGGCCAATGTAAGATCCAAGTAGTCTTTAGAAATAAAAGGAATTAGATGCATACATTTAAAGGTTATAATGATCAAAAGTGACACATACCATGATACCTGGACCAATTACCTCATGGAGAAAGAGCCTTCTCCGATACAAGACCAAGCCGATGGTGATGGATACTACTGCTGCTGACAAGATGAATTTGACAAAAGAATAAAAGGATGGGCCCTTCAGGGCCATGCTCAGGTCAATCCTGCTCTCGGTACTTCATGTCTAGGACCTGTGGGCCTCGAGACATGATCTCCTAGTTATCCCTAAAAATCGGGGATAACAGGCTTGATTTACGCAAAGGATGTGGTTGTGCAATTAATGGTATTTTGAAGAGATGAATAAGGAAGAAAAATTTAGAGCATTTGAAAGAAAAAAGATACATCGAAATTAAAGCAAAGCTTGTAAAACTCTTTGTAACATTCAACTTTTCTAATCAATGTTTCAAGATCTTGTAATTGAAAATTTTCTAAAAAGTGCTTTCGTTTGACTAAGCAAAACTACAAGCAAGAAATAACTTTGAAACCGAGACTCTTTTCTTCTGCAAACAAACAACCTAGGCTACTTTACCAAACTGAATGCAAGAAAATAATTTCTTTTTTATTTTTCGAACTGCTTTAATAAGAAAAACTAAAGTAAAAACTTTTATTGTTTTTCAAAGCAAGAAACAGGAAAAAGAGAAAACAAAACCCAAGATTGACAGAGACCCTCAGAAAACTGTGTAAACAGAGGGATTCAAACAAGAAATCAAAAGGAGGATCTAAAACTTGAAAGTTCACTCTAAACCTCTAAGGAAAACAAAATAAGACTAAGACACAAGTTAACAACGAATCTTCGACCCAAGCTAAGGAAAAAAAATAGAGACTCTGGAAGACTCAAGAAAGCCCTGAGAAGACAAAAATTCTATCAAGAAAGAGACAAACCTCTCTTTGGTAAATAACACTTCCAAGATACAGAGACACAGACTGTTGCATTAGTAGTCTGCGTATGTATGTGGGTTTTCTACTGTGCAGGGCCCATATGTACATGGGCTGAGCCAAAGCAGAGCGCATACACCTCTGAGAATTTTCAAAAAAGAAAAGACTAGGCATACTAACATGGAAGGGAAAGTTGGTATGCGCCTTGTAGGTGACCAGAAACCCTTAAACGACTCAGATAACTTGACTGAAACTCAAAAGGCAATCAAGAAGCCAATTAAAAAAACCAAAAACCTCCCTCTAAAACCCTAGAGAGACTCCCTAGTGGAGTCACCAATTCTTCTAGTGGGAAAATCCCCCTATAACTATACCAGGGTTCTAAGTATAGACATAGAAATGACTCCCTAAAAGTCAATCTAATTCCTACACTACCCAAAACATTCCACATAGATGAACTAAAAATGATAGAAGAGTAAGTCGGGAACAATACCTCTTATCCAAACGTTTGATGTTGACCTCCTCGAGCTTGGTTGCTTTCTTGGATGCTGGTCTCCTCCCAAAGTTGATCTGCATCAATTCTTAGGCAAACAAGGCTACCAATATTCTACCTCTATTCATCAATTAGGGTTAGATATAACTCATTATTCATAAACCAAATAAAAGACATAAATAAATCATTTGGGATAGGGAAACAAATTCTTTTATCCAATATTCAAATATTGGAAATTACAATCTTTACAGGCCAACGCTCTACGAACCTGGTCCAAGCTCCTCTTAACTTTGCTCCAAGTGCACCTTCCAAATTCCTTCTTTTACGATATGTTGATCACTCCAATGGAAGTGAAGGGATTGTATGGGAGAAAAGGGCTAGAGAGGGAATGTTGAGGCAAGAACTCAAAAAAGGTTGCAAATGCTTGGGCAAGGAGGGAAAGGGAATTTGGGTAGAGTTTCACCGTTCTAATGCTTGATTGTGGAATGAGACCCCCAAACCTCCTTTTATATGACCAAATGATAGTTATTCGGTTTGGGGACAGGCTATAGCAGGTGAAATGGTTGGGAAGCCTCCAATATCCCTTTAATTCCACCGAATTCCTTGCAACTTTTTTAAATTTTGCAACTTTTGGAGTTATACGTGGGTTGTTTAGTGTGCAACTAGCGTATGTATGCGGGTTGTCTAGCATGCAGCAAGTTCATGTATGCGGGCAATAGTGCAACATGACGCGTACATGCTCCGATTTTTTTTTTTTTTAAAGAGAGTTACTCAGAAATGATTTGGCAAATTATGCAAGTAGGAAGGCCAATGCCATGTATGCATAAGTAGGGCATTTTAGGGCTATAACAAAATTTTTCTTGGAAATCATGATCTTTGCCTTGTTTCACCTTAGTGGTTGAAATTGGACCCTAGTAAGTGGGTCACCCTTGGGGATAGGTTTGCTACTGGAAGGTCCTCTTGACAAGTCATCGTGCCACTCTCAACCATAATTGTCACTTTCCACACTTCATCCACTCATCTCCCTACCTTTTGGGATTTTCGGGTGTACTGACCCAAGAAGGGATTGTCCCTCATTTCATGGGAAGAAAGGCATGAAGGCCTAGAGGCTTGTAGCTGGAAAAATATAAAATCCAATCATGAACCTTCTAGATGCTCATATAGAGATCCCAAGGACAATGAAATGTCTCTCATAATAAACTAATGGGACCCTTAAAAATAACTAATACAAAATGCCAACCAAGTTGGAGAATGTGTGGGCATTGTTTTTCATGCTTAGGTAGAATCCCCACACATGGCTTCAACTTAGGGAAGCATGATGTGACCAGGGTAGAGTCAAGGTGGGAACATTTTTTCATTCTTAGGTAGAAGCCCCACCTTGGCTTCAACTTGGAAACATCTTAAAATAAAAAAGGCAACAAATGGGCTTGGAAAAAGGTTGCATTGAAATCGAAGGTGCAACACACCCTCTACAAAGGAACCCATAAATGAGATACTACGATCCCTTGTATGTCATGAACCCCATGCCCAAGAGACTTGCCCCCATCCATGTCACTTTTTCCACATGCATTAGAGAGGGGCCCACTTGGGAAACACTCCTAAACTTGAGGTGAGATTCACCCAATAGGTCATTTTGTCAACCCTCCATTACCCAAACTTGGCAAATTGCATAGGGTCTTTAAGCGCTTGTTTATTTTGATGAGGTGGTTTTTTATGTACATGATTAGATGGATCTTTTATTGACTTGATTTAATTATCATGATTCATTTGAATTGAAATCCTTGGAGGGAGTATTCAATGTCTTTGCAGGACCTAGTTGGTGGACAATTTTGGAAGAACAAGCCTAGCTTGGGATTCCTTGGGGCTTGAAGCCCACGGGTTGGATACCATGGCCCATGCAACGAATGATGATGCTAGCCTTTATAGGCATGAGGATACGCCATGGAGTACATAACCTAGCCCTTTTCTATCCAAATGATTTTCTCTTAAGGCTAAAAGTAACTTTTGAGGATCTTGATGTCACCCTAGGGATAGGGTTGTGGTGGTGGTGTTGTTACTGCTTGACACTTGGCATATTTTGATGGGAGAAGGTATGGATTGGAGGAGGAATACCTAGCACATGAGAGGAAGTCCCTAGAAGGACCAATGACTTCCACTTTCCACTCCAACAACTTGCAAAAGGTGTAAAAATGTCACTCTAGAAGAGGGATGACGTCACTTTAGGGTTTATTATGTGCATTTTAAAAGTTAAATTTGAATTTTATAATGTAAAGGGGAAAAGTAAGGGTTGTTGACCCCTCACTTTGTGTTTTAACCTAAAATTAAGTGGAAAAACAACTTTAGTAGCATTTGTATAAATAGAGATCACTTCTATTTCATTTTTTACATAACTCTCCCATCTTTGAGAGGATCATTGGCTAAAATTTGCGCCCCTTTTGGGAAATTATCTCTATCTCTCTTTGATACTTTCTCATTATTGATTTCTTTTTTTTTTCCAACAATTAAAGTATTATGTTCTTTTATTATTATTTAATATGAAAACCGATAACAACTGAAATATAGATATCCACAGAACAATAAGATATATCCTCAGGGAAACCCTCAAGGGGGAGAAAACCCTGAAAACTTTCCTCAATATAGATTCCTCCAACATGTACAATGACATACAATGATCTTTCATAAAATCAAGACTAAAGAGACCAAAACATGAACCAAGAATATCCTCCTATATAAGTATGTACTACTCTCTTGTACTTATATTCAATGAATTTTCAAAATGACTCGATATAACCTATATTTATACTCTAAAAGACCTAAAAGACATGACTTATCAATAAACCCTTTCAAAATTACACTTAAGAATAAATACTACAATTACACTTAGGAATAACTTATGAAATTACATAAAATATCAACACTCCCTCTTAATGAGGAAGGTATTCTATCGGGCACAGACTCTAACATTGTCGCCATCCACACGAGCTCATGACCATTGACTTATGAACACACAAATATATACATCATAGGAAATCCATAGTGACTTCACAACATGCATCCAGGGTCGGTGGGTATCTCTCCAATAGCTACAACATGTCATCGTGAGACTATCCAGTTTCCCACAGAAAAATCAGATATCTTATGCATGACATCCAGTACCCTGCGATAACATTTGTACCTCATCTCTTTAGCATGCATCCAGGGATGGTGGATAGCTCTCCAATATCTAAAACATGTCATCATGACATCCACTACCCCGCAATAACATATGAATCCATCATTCCCTCTGAAGAGGGACTACGCCGAGCTTGTCCTTGAAGTACTCGAACTTCGTCCTTGACAATGGCTTTGTCATCACATCCGAAACCTACTCATTGGTAGCCACATATTGAAGCCTCATTGCTCCCTTATGCACCATATCCATGATATAGTGATACCTTATTTCAATATGCTTCGACCTATCATGAAACATCGGGTTCTCTGAAAACTTTTTACAACTTTGGTTGTCGCACAAGATACAGGTCACCTCCATTGCAATATCGAATAATCCAGACAACAATTTTTCAAGCCACACTACTTCGCGACTTGCTGCACATGATACCACATACTCTGCCTCAGCCATACTAAGTGCTACACATGACTTCTTCTTACTGATCGATGAAATCATATTGGATCCCAAAGTGAAGCAACATCCTAATGTAATTTTTTGGTTTGCAACACTATAGCCCCAATCTGAATTCGAATATCCAAGTAGAATGATCTCACTGTTTGCAACATACTTGAGCCCATAATCCATTGTACCTTTAAGGTACCTCATCACATGTTTTATTGCAATCAGGTGAACACGTTTGGGGTCAACCATGTACTGACTCAGGGTGTTCACAACAAAACATATATCTGGTTGTGTATTTTTCAAATACAACAATGATCCAATCATCTACCTAGATAATGTAGCATCCACAACCTCTAAAGTCGTATCATAAAAAAACTTCATATTTTATGCCATTGGTGTGGCCATTAGTTTACAATCCAACATATTGAACCTCTTCAGGATCTCCACAACATATTTTTCCTGATTTAGGAAGATCACATTCTTCCTTTTCCATACCTCTAGACCCAAAAAGTAGTGCATCAAACCTAGGTCTTTCATTTCGAACTTTGCATCGAGTTTTCTCTTACACTCAATGATGAGCTTATCCACTCTTGTCAAGAACATGTCATCCACATATAGTAGTAATATCATTGGCCCATCATACTTAACCTTGAAGTAAAGTTTAGGATATGCATTTCTCTTGGTAAATCCCAAGCTCATCAGAAAACTATCAATCTGACCATACCATGCTCTCGGTACATGCTTCAATCCATATAATGCCTTCTTTAACCTGAACACATGTGTCTCCCTTTCATGTGTCTCGAATCCTTGTGGTTGTTCCACGTAAACCTATTCCTCTATTACCCCATTCAAAAATGTCATCTTCACATCCATCTGATGAACCTTCCATTTCATCACAGTATCTATTGAAAGAACAAACCTTATTGAAGTATATCTTTCCATAGGAGAAAAATTCTTCTCATAGTCAATTCCTTCCTTCTAAGAAAATACTCGTGCTACAAATCTAGCTTTGTATTTCTCAATGCTTCCATCAGAAACATGCTTCATCTTGAATATCCACTTGGAGCTCACAATTGATTTTTCCTTGGTTCTGGGAACCACATCCCAAACGTCATTCTTCACTATTGACTGGTATTCTTCGACCATGGAATCATTCTATTCTTTCTTTCTTGTATCTTCTTCATAGATAGTAGGCTCTACATCAATGATATCACATAATAATGCCACATATCTAGGATACGATTTTGGTTTCTTAACTTTCCAATATGATCCATCCTGGGCACCATATCTCTCTACATCTTTGATGGCCTCTTGTACCTAAGTTGGTCTTCTCTTTTGTGTAGGATTCTCCACAGGCCTCTTTGGTTTGGCCATATCTTGATCCTCAAGAATGGATTCCTCTTCTTCCACTTCTCTTGTCTCCACAACTCTAGTAACTCCATTCTCTTTGTCATGAGATTCCTCTACATGACCCTGCTTTGACTTGTGAAAAGATACATCCTCATTGAAGGTGACATCCCTTCTAATCTCGATCTTCTGGTGATCGAGAATGTATACTGTGTAAGCCTTCGATGTGTCATTGTACCAAAAAAAAGTACCTTTCTTTCCATATGGGTCCAATTTTGTTCTCTTTTCCTTGGGGATATGCACATATACAGGACAACCAAATATCCTTAGGTGGTTAACCTCTGGCTTATCTCCTAAAAAAAATTCCTCCAGTGTCTTGTTTTCAAGAACTCGATGGGGAGTTATGTTATGTATGTACACAACTACCATTATAGCTTATACCCATAGATACATAGGTAAATCTTGATCATGGATCATGGCCTTCACTTCTTCCATAATCGTTTGATTCTTTCTCTCTGCCACTCCATTCGGTTGTGGATTATATGGAGTAGAGAACTCCCTCTTAATCCCAAATTCTTTGCAGAAATATAAGAATTCATCTCAGGTGAATTCTCCTCCATTTTCTGGTCTCGACATCTTTATCTTCCTTTCTGTTAGGTTTTCTACTAGTGCCTTGAATTCCTTGAACTTACCAAATACTTCACCTTTTGAATTCAAGAAGTAAATCTAATTTTTGCATAGTAATCATCAATAAAAGATACATAATATATGTACTTGTTGAGCGATGGTGTTGACATCGGTCCATATACGTCTGAGTGTACAATATCCAAGACTCCTCTGGCTCTGTTATCACTGCTTGTTAAGGGGTTCTTCACATTCTTTCCTTGTGCACAACCTTTTCACACGCCATCTGGATTCACTTGAATATATGGTATTCATGTTACCATCTTTCTCACGATTGGTAAATCTTTGTAGTGTAGGTGGGAAAATATCCTTTTACATAGCTTACGTGAATTCAAAGTGTCGTGAATCAATGTTGAATCTACGCGTCCCTTTAATTTATACAGTCCTCCTTATTGTACATCGATAACAACTACATCATAAAATGTCTTTCCTTTTGGCCACATGAGAACTTATCCATCTACAAATGCAACCCTGGAATGCTTCTCATCCAAAGATGAAATCAAGAGAAGGTCCTTCTTCAAACCTGGTACATAAAACACGTCCTTCATCCTCATTACCTTCTTGGAATCTAGTTTGTAGGAGGCCTCTCCTACTCCTTTGATCAAATATTGATAATCATCAACCAACTTCACATTATGAGGTGAGTCTTTATGAATCAAGTTTGACATAGAGCCTTTATACCCTGCCATGTGCTTAGAAGCACATCTATCCACCAACCAAGTATCATTTCAAGGGGTGACTGTTCATGTGAGCGTTGATATTAGGACGTAGTCATCATCACTTGAATCATATTTTCTTGCAATTTTATTCAGTGGTTCATCATCTTCAACGGCATGAGCATGATGCCTCTTTCCCTTTTCCTTTTTTTTTTTAATTTTAAGAATAAGGGGACAAAATTTTACAACGTGTCCCAATTTTCGCAACAGAAACACATCACATTTGAATATTCTCTTCAATTCTTCTTTGAATTTTGAGGTTTCTTTGGGGATGAGGGTTCTTTCTTACTCTTTCCTTTCCTTTTAAGAGACACTAAATCTTGATCATCATCCCTCAATTTCTCTTCTCTTGCTACCAGTCTTGCTTCCTCTTGAGTGCAATCTTCCCATAGTCTGTTAAACTTGATTAGCTTCCTCCTTGAGAATATTCCTTGAGTGAATGAGTCCCATGACCTTGGGAGACCATTCAAGGTGGTCATCACCATTTTTTCTTTGTCAAAAGTGTCTCCAATAGCTTAAATATGTTCCTTGATCTGGTTCACTCTCGAGAAGTAAGAGTGACTAGACTCTAAATCTTGAAGCTTTACATTCTTCATCTGGGTCTTCAGTGTCATCCTTCTCTTGATGTTTTTTTCCTTCAAATAAATAAGTCAATGCATCCATCATATTCTTCGGAGATTTTAACGGAGAAACATGATGGATCAGATGATCCTTGATTGAGTCTGCAATAATCCTCTTAGCCATGGCCTGGTCCTTTGTATGCTTTGCCTTGCCTCATCTTCCTCTAGTTCTAGAACTTCCTCCTCAACAAATATTTCTAAATCATCTTCTTCCAGAAGGAGGCCTACTATGTACTTCCATGCTCTGAAGTTTTCTGCTCCTTCCAACTTCTCATCAATTTTGGTGCCGGTAGTCATATTGCCTGGGAAGATGAAGCTAGTTTTCCAAAACACTTCCAAAAATCTGTGGAAAATCAGGCCTGCTCTAATACCATGTTGATTTCTTTTTGTTTTTCCAACAACTAAAGTATTATATTCTTTTATTATTATTTAATATGCAAAAGGATCACAACTGAAAGATAGATATCCACAGAATAATAAGATATATCCTCAGGGAAACCCTCAAAGGGGAGAAAACCATGCAAACTTTCCTCGATATAGATTCCTCCAACATGTAGAATGTCATACAACGCTCTTTCATGAAATCAAGACCAAAGAAACCCAGACACGAACCAATAATAGCCTCCTAGATAAGTGTGTACTAATCTCTTGTACTTATATTCAGTGAATGATCAAAATGCCTTGATATAACCTCTATTTATACTCTAAAAGACCTAAAATACATGACTTATCAATAAAACCTTTCACAATTACACTTAGAAATAACTTCTGAAATTACATAAAACATCAACACTCATGTGATGGTTTGTCTTGGCTATTGGATGGATAAGTAGGACACTATCTTTCTTGGAGGTTATTTCTCGCTTCATGGTGGATTTTTCTTGGTTAAAAGGAGTTTATCTTGTTAATGCTTGGACTAGGTAAGGAATCATTCATGTTATTGCTTTTTTTCTTGGTCACAAGGTTAATTTTCTAAGATTTTTGGGAGTCATACAACCCCACTAAGCCCATCATAATTGTCTTGTAATAATTTGTTTCACAAAAGAATACTAGGAGGACTGAAAGGGTTTACACCCTCCTAGGGTTTTCCTTAGCTAGTTTTGCTTGCCTTGGGGAGTAAAAGAGCTTACACCCCCAAGGAAGTAGCACATATAGATCTGTATTTTTTAAATACTCTATAACCCAATATTTAAAGGCACTAATCTCTTGCATTGGAGAAATAAATCATTGCACTGGGATACATAGAATTACGAGATATTGAAATTGTTCAAGTTGGAATATTTTTTGCATGCTAAAATCTTGTCAAGGCCACTAGGGCATCTTGTTTCTCCAAGGATTTATTGTTTCTGTAATAGACTAAAGCTACAACCATTAGAGCTGCAGAAAATCACTTCATACTTTCTAAATTTTCTCATGTTCTAACTGTCAAATTTTGCTAGAAAGCTACCAAGTTAATCTACATGTTTTATGCTTCTTTTTCCAACAAGTCTTTGATTCTTTAAGTGGTGAAATATGCAGTAATTGGTTATTTTCTTTGTTGATATAATCTTGTTTATTTCTTTATTTAGGGACAACAAGCTTAACTTTTGTATCTATTGGATTGTTTGTCTTGTATCTTGTCTTTTCTTGTGTCTCGGGTACATCATCTTCTACAAGTACTCAAGTTTCTTGGAAACTATTAACAAATTCTAAGACTCATTATCAAGCCACTTCTCACTCAGCAACTTGACCTATAGGGGAATCACTTCCATCATTTCACTTTTCATCTCATTCCCCCTAGGGTTACCTGGGACTCCCTCCTTGTGTTGGATTCTTCCTTCACTAAAGCGAGGGGTGGGTTTATTTGAGGTGACAGTGGGTAAACTCTCCCACTTTTGTCACCATATTGTGGATTGGTTCAAGATTTTCCCAACCTACATTTATCTGCGATAACACTACCAACCCACCTTTCCATAACACATCATCCTTTGCGACCACCTTGTTTAGATTAGGTATGATGATGGTGATATCTTTCAAAGATATGCACTCTGAAACCTTCACCCCTGTGTAGCTTGGTTTAGTATCGTAGATTGATTAAATAATAGAGATTACTATCAACATATGGTCTTAACACACTTATTTTCTAGAACAATAGCTTTGATGGTAGGCTTCACATTCATATCCATAGAGCACATCTATAGAGAACACAATAAGGAGGCAAATCATCTTGCAAAGGCATACCATGACATGCAAGAAGGTAAATTAATCATCACCCACTTGGATGAAGTTGGATTCAACTCCTGGTGGGAGCAATTTATTAGGTAAATTTTTTCATACAATTTTATGAAAATGTCAATATGGCAAGATATAATATACCTCTTAGTGCACCAAATCGATAGAGAAGGTTTGAAAATATAAAACATGTTTTTCCCAATGAAGTTTGAGGTTGTGATGCCTCCCTCTTTTTGTATTATTAAGATATTTTTAAGATGGATTCCATGTGATTATATATATATATCACTTAGAGTGGCTAAGGAAAATAACATTTTGCTGGCACAAAGTGTTCTCTAATTCCAAAATCGTCACGGATTGGTTAAACCTATAGTTTTATCACACTTATTTTCTGGAACAACAACTCTAATGGAAGGCTTCACATCCATATCCATAGATCACATCTATAGAGAACACAATAAGGAGATAAATCATCTTGCAAAGGTGGACCATGACATGCAAGAAGGGAAATTAATCATCACCCACTTGGATGAAGTGGGCTTCAACTCCTAGTGGGAGCACTTTATCGGGTAAATATTATCATATTATTTTATGAAAATGCCAAGATGGAAAGATATAATATACCTCTTGGTGCACCAAATAGATAGAGGAAGTTTGAGAATATAAAACATGCTTTTTCCAATTAGAGTTGAGATTGTGATGCCTCCTCTTTTTTATTATTAACAACTTTGTAAGATTATATATATATATATATATATATATATATATATATAGGAAAATAACATTTAGTTGACACAAAGTGTTCTCTAATTCCAAAATCATCATGGATTGGTAACAATATAGATCACTATCAATAGATAGTCTTAGCACACTTATTTTCTAGAACAACATCTCTGATGGTAGGCTTCATATTCATATCCATAGAGCACATATATAGAAAACACAATAAGGAGGAAAAGCATATTGCAAAGGCAGACCATGACATGCAAGAAGGCAAATTAATCATCACCCACTTGGATGAAGTGGGCTACAACTCCTAGTGGGAGCACTTTATAAGGTAAATATTTTTATACTGTTTTTTGAAAATGTCAAGATGGAAAGATATAATATACCTCTCGATGCACCAAATCAATAGAGGGAGTTTGATAATGTAAAACATGTTTTTTCTATAAAGGTTGAGGTTGTGATGACTCCCTCTTTTTGTATTATTAACATCTTTGTAATATGGACTCAAGGTGATATCCTAAATAAGATAGCCCAACAAGTACAATATTAGTTGTAACTTTTAAATTTTTTAAGGAATACAGTTACTGATGTTTTTCTCTGAAAAAACAAAAAAAACAACACCCACAAATATTGCAATTTTAAGCACGTGTTTTTTACTTACAAATATGTTATGGGAAGCACTATGGTTAATTTAATATGTTGTGATTCACACACATATAACTTTTCATTATCTACTTTATTTTACAGGTGATGCTTGGCTTATTATGGTGAAAGGATATAGGTGTTACAGAGGTATAAGGAATGTTAGGGGAGTTATATGGGGGTTAATTGGGAGTCATAAGGTGATCACATGAGCCATGGGAACTTAGGATCCATGTAGGCTCATTGTGCATTGATGTGTTTAGGTTATGGGGCCCCTCCTTTCTTTGTCATGTTCTATCCAACCTTGAAATAGTTTATTTTGATAAAGTGAATTTTGTTTCCTAATGTCATATGTCACTTTATTATTATTATATTATTATATTTAAAAGGTAATTTATAAATATCTACCAATTTATCCAAGATATAATTGAAGGGCCCCCGGGTGTAAGGCAGTTGGTGATGGAGTGTACTATCAAGGCACTCCATAATGTGAAGTCACTGGTTTGAAACCACAACTTACCTTGTGTGTTGTGTATGGGTAGGTGTGGGCACACTTGGATATTATAGTGGTAGCAGTAAGATAAAACAACCACATGTCATGCGAGTACATGCCCAACTAGTTTTCGATTTTGCCAATCCCAAAAAGAAGAAGAAGATATAATAAAAGAAGAATGCCTCAGGGGAAAGGATCCCAAGAGACAACAAAGAAAAGGAGGTGTGCTAATGACCAAGAGCTAGTATAATTTATTGATTTCATTTCCCATTTAGTACTTTTCTCTAGGACCTAACAACATCTATTAATAGTGTCATGTCTTATAAGGGTGCAATGAATGTGAGGGTTTGAGCCTTACTTTTGATTCTCAAGTATAAATTGTTTTCTTGGAGTTATTTGTTGGTAGTTAGTTGTTTTGTCTTTATTGAGAACTCATTTGAAAACAATTTGTAGAGGCAATGTAGCTCATAGAGAAAGTGTATCAATGTCCTTGAAGTTAAGAATATGTGTTCCTACTTTTAATTTATTTGCCTTCATTGGCTTGTTCTTGTATGATCCTTGAAAACACGGGAATAGGTTTTGGACAATCTTGTTCTAGCCTTTTTCAGGAGGCTGAAAGAGGCATATTTTTTCATAATATGTATTTTGTAGAACACTTCCCTAATACAAAGAGTTGATTTTGGTCATATCTTTCTTGACTCTCATTTTTTGCATTCATTCTTTAAACCTTCATTTAAAAAAAATTGATTTCCTTTTGTTTTTTGTTTGCACATAATCAATGAAAATGACACAAATTTTATATTTCTTGTTGTACATTTCTTTTCTCTATGAATCTTTAGGTTAGTTAGGTTAGACATCTCTTTATGTTTTTCTTCCTTTCTTATTTGAATCCTAGATAGTTTTAATTATGTTCTACACTTAGACACTAAAAAAAAGCATAAAAAGGAGCAAGATTTATTCTTTATTGTTATAAGTTTAGGGTACATTTCATAAATATATAAAATCACACAGTCTTTTAAAAAAACAATCTTTAGATTCTTTTTATGAGGTTTTATTGTTTCATTATGATCATGTAACAAAAAATAAAAAATAAAAGTAAAATCATAACCAGATAGGATAGACCATTTATGTTTTTTTATATGTTTAGGGTTTCACATCATAAATGAAAAATAAAATAAAAACAGTCATACACAAGGGAATCAAGATCCAACCACTGTATTTGTTTTCAAACATTTTGGTTAGTGCCCAGGTGCACACACACACACAAACATTTCTAAGGTGTTTTTTTGTTAATATATATACATACACACACACAAAAAAAACATTTCTAAGGCGTTTTTTTTGTAAAATGTAGGCTATTTTAATTTTAGGTTTCACATGAAATAAAATCACATACAACACACCCACAAAATATCATGAGGATAAAGTGCATTTCTTGTAGGTTTTAAGTATATTCACTCCTTACATCATATTCTTTTTGTCATTAGTGTCTAAAACTACTTGTTTTTTCCCCTTTTACTATCCCTTATCCTTTCTCCAACAATCATCACATTACCTTGAGATTCA
>ML779674.1:178178-219948 GCA_009831015.1 Picea engelmannii
AAAGTGCATTTCTTGTAGGTTTTAAGTATATTCACTCCTTACATCATATTCTTTTTGTCATTAGTGTCTAAAACTACTTGTTTTTTCCCCTTTTACTATCCCTTATCCTTTCTCCAACAATCATCACATTACCTTGAGATTCAGATCCCCTTGAACTCATATCTATAAGATAATGAGTGTTGAAATACTAAGAAGGGGGGGTGTGAATTAATATTATGTTATTTTTACCATTTCATTCACAACATGTAAGCATTAAATTTATCACTTATGATTCTATTCAAGATATTGTTGCATTCAAGGTAGCATAAACATATAACCACAGATACACAATACACAAGAGTTTTATGTGGAAACCCAAATGGGAGAAAACCATGGAATGTTTTCTTATATATCATAAGATTGCATTCATAAGAAGCACCAACTTCCAAAATTCTCCAGCACCAACTAGAAGGAGGCACCAACCCCCTAATTTACAGGCTCTAACTTGAAGGAAGCTACAACTCCCTAGATTCTCCAGCTCCAATTGGAAGGAGGCTCCAACCCACTAGTTTATAGGCTCCAACTTGAAGAAAGCTACAACTCCCTTTCATTTCCCCTTCCTTCCTCCCTTGAATATAAATAAGAGAATCGACCTGTTACTTTTACTGTTACTGATACTGATACACCATCATCATCAAAACTGATATAACCCAATAACCTCATACAACTTATGCCAAGATCTCCAAGAATATCCTTCAAATCATGTGCTCAAAATCACCATGATATGCATCAAACCATGTGCCAAAAACTCCAATATGTGACACAAGGAATATATCATGCCTCAAAGCATATGCCAAAAAGTGCCTTAAAAATGTGCCAAAATATCCAAGATGTACCTCAACCATGTTCCAACACCTCCAAGATATGCCTCAAGCATATGCCAAAATTACCAAGATATAACCCTCAATGCATACATAAAGGCATACCTTTAATCATGAAGAAACCTTAATACATGAGGGTTTAGATCATCAAACCTTCCTCGGATTTGGCATCATGAGACGAGCACCTTCTTAAACTTTTCTTCAGCCTTGCTGGACTAAGATGGGAAAATCGCGGGGCCTCACGTGATGAGTCATGTGCAACCTACGAGGTCCTAGCTGAACACCCTATACTTGACTCACAAGAGTCTATTCAAATAGGGTTTTCTAAAAGCCCTTTTTCCAATCTATGGCGCCATGCACTCCCTCCTTCGCACGACTTCGCTACTTCACTTTTGATAATAAATCACATCCTTTCTTGGTGATTAAATGAGAGGTTCTTGATGTGTATTTGTACCCTTCCAAGTAAACTTGATATTTGAGCCGACCTGTAACTTCTTGTTTGCAACAACTTTTCTCCTTTACTTGAGTTTAGGGCCAACTTGTAACTTCTTTGACCTTAGATCTGGGGCTTCTTGACCATACTTCAGGGCTTAATCTTTAAGAGGGAATAATTTCTCAACCATGAGGAACCACGTGGCGTGACACCTATATTTGGGAATGGTAGGATGAGGACTATCAATCTATGATGGTTATGAATACATTTGTAATGTCCTTCATGTTATTTTTTTTTCGATTAAATTTGAGCTTCATGACCACACCTTTAGGGATTCTTACCACTTAACCATATTTCCAGGGCTTCTTGTAGACTTCTTCAAATCATATTCCCATGAGGGCCATGCTTAAAGCTATTCCATAAGGGGAACACTTTGGAGACTTCTTCAAATACACCCATCACTTGTAGAGGCTTCTGGACTTCTTCTAGGGTTGACATCAATCACAACCAATTTTCCAACCGTGGGTACATAATTAGAGACTTAGTAAAAAATAATAGAACATAAAGGAAATAACCAAAATAGAGTGTAGAAAAGTTACGTAATACATAATACACACACACACACACACACACATATATATTCAAGATAGAATTATTTTTAACATTATTTAATTCAAAACTTAACTCATCTATATGAAAAAATAACACCTTGGGTATTCTACATGTCTCAAGGAAGTGAGGGGAAAGAAAGGAAGAGATAAAAAGGGGGTGAGAAGAGAAGATAAGGGGTAAGAGAGGGAATAAAATATAGAAGAGAAGAAGGAGTAAGAGGAATACAAAAGTGATGAATAAGGAAGGAGGGGTTAAAAGGAAGAGGAACAAGGGTGGCAAGAGGAGGAGGAAGGAGGGGAATAAGAAGAAGAAGAGGGGGAGATCAAATAAGTAGAGGAGGAGGGAGTAGGATTTGAAAATCAAATAGGAGGAGGAGGAGTAAGAGGAAAAATAAGGAAGGTTGATCAAGGTGGACATATGATATTTCCATCGTCTTAAAACCAATCCTAAACCCTATAATCAGATTTACAACAATTTTTGGGACTTGAACTTTTGACACATTTTTTAGGCCTTAAACAAAAATTTTGGTGCTTTCATTGCAATCATAGTAGAAGCTAAAGGATCAACCTAGTTTGGACCCTCCCTTACTATAAATCTTATCAATATCTTTCCAACAATTGCAATAATTCTCCAAATGGAGTTCACATGAGAAAGTTACGTCCCCATTAATTTGTTGTACCGACTAGGCTTCCTGAGGCACATAATATTTTTGCCACCTTAGTTCTCAGGGTTATGTTCTTTGGAATTTTGGGGATTTCACTCTTAGGGGTTTTAGACATCATGATATAAAGTATTTGCAACCACTTATTATGGTTCTTTTTTTATTAAATGGTGAAGTTAATGCATTGAAAAAGAGAGAGGAAGAGACATTCCCTAAACCTACTTTTTTTTCTATTTTTTTTTGTGCATACCATATCCAAAAACCAAATTCCATCTGACATCCAAAATAAAAATCCCCTCTCCAAAATCAAAATCCCATCTCCCATCTCTAAAACTCAATTCTTATTTTATTTTAAATCTGCAATTTAGAAACAAAAGTGTGTATGGAGCAGGGGGTGACAAATAACTTACCTTTAATCTAGTGATTCCCCACAAATGTCAATTTCCTTCTCCTATTGTGTTCCCCCATAAATTCATCTCACCTTCAAGAATCCCTACCCCATGCCCTCACATGAAAGTGAAATGAGGGAACCCTATTTTTTCACTTTATATTATAATTGCACAGGTAGGTTGACACAAATCTTCATTTTGATTTTTTTTTTTTTCATTTTCTAGAGTTTTGCATCAATATTGTGTCAATTATGTGTCAATTTTTTGATGCAAATATTGGGTGTGAAACATATTCACATTGGACCCTGCATCGTAGCCACAATGCAAACTCGACACAAAAATGATGCAAAAAATGTGTTCCAAAAACACACCACATTCCTAGAAAAAAATTCAACAAGGGGTTTCAGGGAAGGGGTTTCAAGGATGTAGGGATGAAAATTAGTGATGATATAACCCCATATTATAGTATTTCAAAGAGCTATGGAGTGACTTGAATATATTTTTAAATCACCTACGGGAATGGATAAACATTAGGCTAGTTTTTGGATAATTTTCTTTTGTTATATGAACCATGCCACAAGTTTTGACCTTTGTGGCATAGGTATTTTGGATATACCATGGATAATTATTGAAAAATGTTCTCTTTTAAACACAATTAGGACGTAGGTACAATATGTAGCCAAAAATTCATCGTACATTTATTGTGCCTGAAATAATGAAAGTAAATGGAAATATGACCAAGTAAAACCCCTCAAACATATGCCCAAATGAATATGGTCCCACTAGGGACTGAAAACAAGGTATTCAAAACTAACTAAGACCAAATCAAGGGTACAAAACTCATGGCTTGAGAAAGTCACCTAGGAAATCTCCCCAAGTTGAGAACCCAAAGGGTTTAACAAGGTTGAATATGTGAACAAGGGTTAATACAAATGACACAAATACTAAAGGGACCTTACTAGGGCACTATAAATTAAGTGGACGTACCATGGTCATGCACCTAGGAAAGACAATGTGACACAAATGATACGATCCAACATAACATGGGTTTTTGCAAGGAAAAGCATAATATCCTTATTGTCATCCATGGGTGGGTCATGGATGGAAAATGTAGTATAAATACTCTCCACACCTGCATATGAAGGGGTGTGTATAAGAGGACTTAAAATTAAATCCACTACATATTTTCATGATGGAATGATATTCTATCCATGAATATAGATATAAACAGTTTTCCATGAAGGTAAACATAAGGCACAAAAGATATATAAAGAAAAGAAGGAGAAAAAATTGGCAAATATATTGATGCATAAAAAGGGGAAGGTTTCCATTAACAAGTGTGGAACAAATTGGTACATTGACATAAGGAGAGGAAGATATGATGTGGAAAGGTTCAACCTCATGACCGTCATGGAGGTCCTCATACCCAAACATCAGGAAATAATTGTAGAACCATAAGAGCCATATGTGGGAATCATCATGACAAGGAAACATACAAATGAAAACAAAGGCTATAATAAATGAATACATTACAAACCAAGGATCTTGTGATGGGATGAGTAAGGATAAAATATAATTATCACACAAGAAATCAAATAAATCAATATATTACAAACCAAGGATCTTGTGATGGGATGAGTAAGGATAAAATATAATTATCACACAAGAAATCAATTACTAGACTATGAAAAAAGTGCAAAAAGTAATGTTGAAATAAAAAATGAGAAGGGTGAAAAGTGATTCCAACACCTACCGTAGTGCATATAAATGCATGTGGAAACCCATTGGAGGGTTTCTAAGTGAAACTGAATCATGCTAAGGTGTTATGGAATATGCCTATGAGATGTGAAAAATAACATATGGTGCAAATGGAATCAAATGCAAATGAAAGAGAAAAGGGATAGAAGAATGATACATGCACTTATCTATGTGTCAATGATGACAAGTGAAAACATATATAGGCCTACTATAAATGACATACATGAAACACAAGTTTGGTTATGTTGACTAAGTCATGTACATATAATACAATCGTTTGAATCCTTGGGTGGAGAAAGGATGATGCTTACTCCTACAAGGAAGAGCGAAGGGGAGGATAATTTCCCCTAACAAATAAAGGGAATCCAGGGATGACCCACAAAAAGAGTAGGAAGAAAGGAGAATAAAAAGAGCTAATGGTGACGCACGCTCGAAACCCTCCTTCAACCCGCAGGTCGGAAAGTCCACATCAACAGGATCTGTTCCCTTACACTAGCCCGAAGAGCTTTGCAATGGCTCTTCTATTTCCCTTTCAAGAAATCTGCACCCACACTTAACTTTGAGAAATTCCCCCCTTGTATTTTGGGAGATCGGACTTCGCACTTTCGCGATTCCGGTGGCCAAGCGCCTTGTCTCCAAATCTCTGGAACCCGAAAATAGCCAATGCTGACCTTTTCTCTCTCTTTCAGATTTCCCCTTATCGTGATTTCAACGGTCGCGATGTCAAGCAACTTGTTCTCGTGATTCTCAAAACTCGATTTACCGAAATTCCGATGTGCTTGCAAGGTTAACTTTTCAACGCCTTTCACTCCATCGGGACTTTGGACTTCGCGATATCACGAATCTTAATGCAAAGAATTCAGAACTTCACCCTACGAAACCCCGAAATGGTCAATGGAAATTTACTTCCATGTTGATAATACGCCACCTATCCACTTGCCGATTCTGTGGTCCACACAATCCTTTCACCCTTCGGTATTTTGCGTTTCATGATTTCACGAGTCCTGTTACACAAATTTCGGGACTTCTCCTCGCGAAAACCTGAAATAGAAGTTCACGGGTAAATGCAACGGCTCCTGTGGCTTGGATATACGACCCTACTCCTCCCGAGATTAGAACCTTTGGGAATACTCGTCGTAACTCCCTTGCTCTTTCATGAGATCTGACGGCTCACGGGACTTCGCGAATTCTCCACAAAGAATTCCAACCATCCGTATTTTCCTTTCTCAAGGACTTCTGCAACTCGTTACTAAGTGTTTTTCCATGGTACTTAACCGCCTACGACTCAACTTGCAACGCTTTCTCACTGGGTTTCAATGCACAAGCTTCATGTACCTCCTTCGACGACTCTGAAGGATTTATCCTTCCTGAACTTTCTCCAAACTCTGAGTCTTGAAGAAAACTCTGAGTCTTGAAGAAGACGCCTGCATGCACTCCTTGCGGAAAATTCCTTAATTACTCCAAGGAATTGGAACCCGTTGACTTTGCGCACTCCTGCAGCAGTAATCTCTCAACAATTCATTTGGGTTACGAGACCTGAAGTTCTAATCGGCCTGCGCACACCTTGCATGGCTCATGTTCCTAACTGCACTTCTAAGAGAATGAGAACAAAATATATCTCTCCTGAGTTTCAGAGACAACCTATGAACACTTTGTCGATGCACTCCTTGCGGACAATTCAATTGCACTCCTTGCAGGAACTCTTGCTCAAATAGAGAAACAATTGAAACTCATTTCCCTTACTCTCTCTCTCAGATTTCAGACATTCAACAAGCAATCATTCATACATAGCATAAAAGCAATTGCATGACAGAAAGAGTAAAACATTCATGAGCATAACATTCAAAAATGCATACATAGAGAATATATGAACACCATGAGTTTGAATCACATCTTTCTTGTATTAATTCAGAACTTATGTACATGGAGTTCAGCTACACAAATCTTTGCTTCTCCTCTTCTATTCTCTATGCTCTCAACTGGCATAATCTCCCTCTATTCTCTTCTGTTCTATTCTCTCCTTCTATGTTACAATACAAAATGAGACTGTCTATATCCTGTTTCCCTCTCTCATTCTAAACTGTCTAATCTAGAATTGAATTTATCTACTTGCATTAACTACCATAAATGCCTTCTACCTACTAAGGATGAGAGAAAATTGCTCAAGGTCCAATTACATTTTACAAGGGCGCTCCTTCTTAATGGCTTCATTAATATTTTAAGACATTTTCAAAATTTGTGCTGGGCGCTTTTCCAATTGTCCGTTGTCTCCGCACTGGCTCTCTTGAGATGCTCCTGCATCATACTCCCTTGCTTGAAAATTTTCATGGGCTCCTATCCATGAGCTCGCGTACGGTGTGTCCATGCCTCTGGATCTCCGCTTCATTCTCCCAGCTGGCATCTTCAACTGGATGGCCCTTCCACTTGACCAAATATTTGAAGTATTGCTTTCGCCTGGTCTTCTTGCTCACTCTTTTGTCCAGTATGCGCTCCATCTGCGGCTTATCTGCAACTGGAATCTGCTTTGTCCACTGGATCATTGGCTGCTCATTTCATTTCCCTGCTTCCTTAGCTTTATATGGGTACAAATCTGAGATATTGAATATCGAAGAAATTTCGATCCCATCGAGTAATTCAATCTTGTAAGAATTCGCCCCAAACTTCTTTAAGACCTTACATGGTCTGATTTTCTTTATCTTCAGCTTATTATGTTCCTCTCGTGAACCTTTCTTTTCTCAAATGTGCCAGAATCAAATCCCCAACCTCAAATTGAAGTTGTCTCCTGTGTTGATCTACTCTGTTCTTGTATTCCTGGCTCGAACTCTGCAAACGCTCCTTCACCTGGCTGTGAAGTTATTTCATCACCTCTGTGAAATATTCTGCACTAGCACTACTAATCGCATTCTGTTATGAATCCCTTAACTCAGAAATTCCTCTCGACTACATGCCATAGACAACCTAAAATGGACTCTGCCCCATGCTTCTGTTAACTGAGTTGTTATAAGCAAATTCTGCCTGTGGTAATATGTTGTCCCATTGGCTGTGGTGTTTTGTCACCAGACTTCTCAGCAAGTCTCCCAGACTTCAGTTCACCACTTTTGTCTGTCCATCTGTCTGAGGATGATAAGTCGAACTAAATGGAAAGTTAGTTCCCAGATTCTTCCATAAGGTCCTCCAGAGGTTTCCTATGAACTTGGTGTCTCGATACAAAACTATGCTCCTTGGTAAGCCGTGAAGTCGAATGACTTCTTTGAAAAACAGATTCGTAATGTGATTTGTGTCACTGGTCTTCTGAAATGGAATGAAGTGTGCGATCTTGGAAAATCTATCCACCACCACAAAGATTGAGTCAAAACCTCTTTGTGTTCTTGGCAACCCCAATATGAAATCCATGCTGACTGCATCCCACGACCTCTCATGTATGGGCAATGGTTGATAAAACCCTGCATTATGTTTCCTTCCCTTTGAATGTTGGAAAATTCTACATCTGTCCACAAATATTTTGACGTCTGCTTTCATTCCCAGCCAAAAATATGACTCATTCAACTTTGCGAACGTCTTGTCGTGACCAAAGTGTCCTGCCAATCCTCCACTGTGTTTCTCCTTCAGAAAATTCTCCCTCATGGAGCATTTTGGAATATAGATTTGATTACCTTTAAACAATAATCCTTCCTAGATTATGTATTCTGTCCATTTGCTTCTATCCCCGAGAATTGGATTCTCAGCTGCTTTGTACGCCTCCTTAAAATCTAGATCATCCTTGTACATGTCCCTGAGATCATCAAAACCCAATGTTTTGACTTTGAACTCCTGCAATAGCAAACATTTCCTGCTCAAAGCATCAACAACTTTGGTAGCAGTACCAGAAATATATTTAATCACAAAAGTGAAATTCTGCATATATTCAACCCATTTTACATGTCTTTGGTTCAACTTTTCTTGTTGAGTCACAAATTGCAATGCATGATTGTCACTATACTAGACAAACTCATTTGGGATCAAGTAATGCCTCCATTTCTTCAATGCCTATATAATAGCATAAAACTCCTTATCATAAGTGGAGTATTTCACTTTCGCTTCATTCAACTTCTCGCTGAAGTACGCTATCGGCCCATCCTCTTGACTGAAGACTGCCCCTATTGCAAATCCACTTGCATCGCATTTCACTTGAAATGTCTTTTGGAAATCCGGCAACACCAAAATTGGTTGTTTCGTAATATTCCCCTTGAACAGATTAAAACTCTTCTCAACCTCTTCTGTCCAATGAAAAGAATTATGTCTTTTCTTCACTGTATCCATCATCGGTGCACTAATTTCACTGAAATTCCTGATGAACTTTCGGTAGAAACTAGTCAATCTGTGAAAACTTCTCACCTCAAAGATATTCTTCGGTGATGGCCAATTTTTTATTACCTCCACCTTATCTGGATCCATCCTCAACTCATCTGCAGAAATAAAAAAATCCCAAGTAAATGAGCTCTGTCTTCATGAATGATGATTTCTTCATGTTTATCAACAACTTCTCCTGCGGTAACCTCTTCATCATTGTAGCCAAATGTTTCAGATGCTCTACCATTGTTTTACTGAAAACCAGTATGTCATCCAGATATATGATAACAAATTTTCCGATGAACTCCCTCAGGACTTCGTTCATCAACCTCATGAAGGTACTCGGCACATTTGTTAAGCCAAACGACATAACAAGCCATTCATACAACCCTTTGTTGGTTTTGAAGGTTGTCTTCCACTCATCACCTTCTCTCATATGGATTTGATGATAACCGCTTTTCAAATCAATCTTTGAAAATAATTTTTCTCCACTCAAGAAATCCATCAGATCATCCATCCTTGGCAATGGAAATCTGTACCAGATGGTTATCTTGTTGATCGCTCTCAAGTCAGTACACATCCTCCAGCCTTCGTCTTTCTTCGGACTGAGTACTGTCGGAATAACACATGGACTCAAGCTTTATTTGACCAAACCTTTGTCCAACAACTCCTGGACTTGTCTTTTAACCTCTTCATTCTCCTACGGCATCAATCTGTACGTGGATTTGTTTGGAAAATTGGATCTTGGTATGAGATCAATATGGTGACTCACACTTCTAATCGATGGCAACGAACGAGGTAGTTCATCCACTACTATGTCAACAAATTCTTCCAGTAGTTCCTGAACCTCTTCTGGTAAATCATCTACTCTTGTGCTGGTCAAAACAATTCTAGGCTTTCTGACCACAATGAATTGTGGTTCTTCCTTCTTCTTAACCTCTGTAAGAAGTTCCTTCCCACTCATGAGAAGTACAGTGTTTCTTAATTCTATTTTCACCTCCTTATCCTTGATTGGAAGCAACATTTGAGTTCTCCCATTCTTTTCTAGGGTGTATGTGTTCATTCTCCCATCATGAATCACATTCCTGTCATATTGCCATGGTCTACCCAGCAATAGATGACAAACATCCATGGGAATAACATCACAGAGTATCTTATCATTATATCCTCCTATCTTAAATTCAACTAAACATTGTTTAGTGACAGTTACCTGATGTCCTTTTTGTAGCCACGAAACTTTGTATGGGCTTGGATGATCAATCATCTCTAGCTCTAGCTTTTCTACCATCTCTGTAGAAACGAGATTATCTGTGCTACCACTGTCCACAATGACCTTGCATACCATGTCCTTGGTTTTGCAAGTAGTCCAGAAAAGTCTAGTTCTTTGGACTAAACTCTCCACCTCCTTCTCTGGTGTCAAAAGAGCTTTTTGCATCATCAACGATCTTTCGCCTTCAACATCTTCTACCTCAACATCTCTCCTCTATGCTTCGGCAATGTGAGTCTCTCATACTTCTTTCTTTTTATCTGGACACTCGTAAGATTTGTGCCCATTCTTTCCACATGTGAAGCAGGTTATTACTCCACCTCTTCCCCTTCCTCTACCTCTGGTATGAGGAAAAGTATTATTATCAGCATAATCTCCTCTTTGCTCGGTATGCTTCCCTCTTTGTTCATCATATTACCCTCGTTGTGAGATTCCACCTCTCTCAGTTTGAGTCTGAGGTTTCTTCCAGTCCTCCTTGGGCTTCTGACTTTTATCTTGGGCAACTGATTTGCCTTTGGGCTGACTTCTGCCTCGACCTCTTTGACCCTGCTTTCGGCTCAGCTTCTCTTCCGCTTTTAGAGCCATCTGATAAGCATCTTCCACCGTTCGGATGGTTACCATGCTCATCTCATCCTGAATGTTGTATCTCAGGCCATTCATGTATCTGGCAACCTTTTCATCATCACTTTCTTGATGACCTGCCCTGATGTTCAGCTTGTAGAATTATTCAGTGTATTCTTTCACTGTCATCAGCTTCTGTCTCAAGTTTTTCATTCTCCTGAATAGAGTAATTTGATAATCTCTGGGGATGAATTTCGCCTTCATCTTCACGATCATCCTGTCCCAACTTTTTATCTTCTGCTTGCCTTTGCAGCGTCTGTCAGCTTGTAGTTCATCCCACCACAATGTTGCATGTCCCTTCAATATCGTGACAACATGTTTGACTTTCTTGTCCTCTTCGACATCTTCATAGTCAAAGTATGTGTCCAGAGCTCTAATCCAGTCTAGAAGCTCCTCTGCATCCAAATTTCCCTCATAAACTGGAATGTCCATTTTCACTCTTGCACCCATTCTTGCAATAGCCTTAATCAAATGTTCGTTTGTTGCATCTTCGGCGGAAACTTCTTCTTCATGTTCAACCTCAATTTCACTTTTGGAATCACTAAGATCCCCAGCACTGATTGTACACCTCTGTGTTGTCTCCATGTCCTCAAGTCTAGTGCGTAAATCATGCATTTCTTTTTCCATGGCTAGATCAGTCATCTACCTACCTCTTCTTCTTGACATTTCCCTTTCCTCTAGTGGATCGGGTGTTTGTCTGTCCCTTCTCCTTGGTGGCATGGTGAATTCTCTTTTTCTCTGCTACAGAAAGAAAAGAACCTTTATGTGCTCTGATACCAAAATGATGATGCACGCCCGAAACCCTCCTTCAACTCGCAGGTCGGAAGGTCCACGTCAACAAGATCTTTTCCCTTACACTAGCCTGAAGAGCTTTGCAATGGCTCTTTTATTTCCTTTTCAAGAAATTTTCACCCACACTTAACTTTGAGAAATTCCCCCCTTGTATTTCGAGAGATTGGACTTCGCACTTTCGCGAATCCCGTGGCCAAGCGCCTTGTCTCCAAATCTCTGGAACCCAAAAACAGCCAACGCTGACCTTTTCTCTCTCTTTAGGATTTCCCCTTATCGTGATTTCAGCGGTCGGGATGTCAAGCAAATTGTTCCCGCGATTCCTGAAACTCGATTTACCAAAATTCCGATGCGCTCACAAGGTTGACTTTTCAATGCATTTCACTCTGTCGGGACTTTGGAATTCGCGATATCATGAATCCTAATGCAAAGAATTCGGAACTTCACCCTACGAAACCCCGAAATGGTCAACGAAAATTTACTTCTGTGTCAATAATACGCCACCTGTCCACCTGTCAATTATGTGGCCCACACGATCCTTTCGCCCTTCGGGACTTCGCGTTTCGTGATTTCGCAAGTCCTGTTACCCAAATTTCAGGACTTCTCCTCGCGAAAACCCGAAATAGAAGTCCACGAGTAAATCCAACGGCTCCTGTGGCTTGGATTTACGGCCCTACTCCTCCCGAGCTTAGAACCTTTGGGAATACTCATCGTAACTCCTCTGCTCTTTCATGAGATCTGACGGCTCACGGGACTTCACGAATTCTCCACAGAGAATTTTGACCATCCATATTTTCTATTCACAAGGACTTTTGCAACTCGTTACTAAGTGGTTTTCCAAGGTACTTAACCGCCTATGACTCAACTTGCAACGCTTTCTCGCTGGGTTTCAGTGCACAAGCTTCTTGTACCTCCTTCGAGGACTCTGAAGGCTTTATCCTTCCTGAACTTTCTCCAACTCCGAGTCTTTAAGAAGACTCCTGCACGCACTCCTTGCGGCAAATTCCTTAATTACTCCAAGGAATTGGAACCCGTCGACTCTGCGCAGTCCTGCAGCAACAATCTCTCAACAATTCATCCGAGTTACAAGACTTGAAGCTCTAATCGGCCTGTGCACACCTTGCATGACTCCTATGCCTAACTGCACTTCTAAGAGAATGAGAACAAAATCTATCTCTCCTGAGTTTTCAGAGACAACCTCTGAAGACTTTGTCGACACACTCCTTGCGTACATTTCAACTGCACTCCTTGCAGGAACTCTTGCTCAGATAGAGAAACAATTGAAACTCATTTCCCTTACTCTCTCTCTCAGATTTCAGATATTCAACAAGAAATCATTCATACATAGCATAAAATCAATTGCATGACAGAAAGAGTAAAACATTCATGAGCATAACATTCAAAAATGCATACACATAGAATATATGAACACCGTGAGTTTGAATCACAACTTTCTTGTATTAATTCAGAACTTTTGTACATGGAGTTCAGCTAAACAACTCTCTGCTTCTCCTCTTCTATTCTCTATGCTCTCAACTGGCATAATCTCCCTCTATTCTCTTCTGTTCTATTCTCTCCTTCTATGTTACACTACAAAATGAGGGTGTCTATATCCTGTTTCCCTCTCTCATTCTAAACTGTCTAATCTAGAATTGAATTCTATCTACTTGCATTAACTACCATAAATGCCTTCTACCTACTAAGGACGAGAAAGAATCGCTCAAGGTACGATTACATTTTACAAGGGTGCTCCTTCTTAATGGCTTCATTAATATTTTAATACATTTTCAAAATTTGTGCTGGGCGCTTTTCCAACTGTCCGTTGTCTCCGCGTTGGCTCGCTTGAGATGCTCCTGCATCAGCTAGAGATGGTAAAGATGGGAAGTGTTGATGCAAAGGGGCACAATAATGTCAATTGTAACCCATTATGTGGAAAGGCCCAAGATAGAGGCAAGGGACCCAAGATAGATCCTTGCAAGAATTAATAAATTGGGCTCAAAAATAAATCCTTTCCTAAACATATAGTAAATCCTCACCACCCCATGAATGGTTACTCAAAACTCCTTGAGAGGAGGAGAAAGGGTAAAAATTAAAGCAAAAGAAGAAAAAAAATGTTGTTATATTTTCCCCAAGCACAAAGTAAGGTTGGGAGAGTGAATAGATAAGAAATAAGACAAGTAGGGGGGGATAAATCATAATAATACGGTGAGAGCATCATCACATTAGTTGCAATTAACAAATGATCTAACCAAGATGAAAATATTGGGAAGGAGGAAAAGAGAACCTTATGATTAATCCCTACCAATGACCAATTACCTTAAGTCAAGAAAGGAGGTAGACTGATAGGGGGTCAAGTAATTGAGTGAAAGGCGATCAAGAGGAATAAGGTGACCAAAGGGAAAGTTAATTAGGACTATGGAGGACTAATAGAGAAAGAGGGAATATTATCGCTTGATAAATATGACAAGAGGGGGAACCCTGATTCTTGGTATGAATGAGAAGTGACAACCTACTTATCAATAGGGATAATAAGGAGACACCCTACCTCTCAGTAGGGTTGATGAACCCTAACTTTTGGTAGAGATGAGAGGGAGACACAAAACCTATTAGTAGGGATTATAAGAGGGAACTTGGCTTCTTGTCATTGATACAAATGAGATATCCCACCACTTAGAGTGTAAGTTTTAAACCTTTACAATATAGTGATTCACTCATAGATTCTTTATAAAACAAAAAAAAAAGCAATAACATTCACACATAATACTAAGAAATTTACCCTCGAAACCCTTAACTGGGAAAACCAACAAATGTTTAAATTCCCACCTCTAACTATGATCGTATTAACTTCACCATTTACAATACAATATATATTATTCCACAACATCCAACACCTTAATATTTTAACCCATATTATATTCCTTGATCGCAATTATATTACAATGGGCTGAAAAAATGTTGGCCAAAACTGCCAAAAAATGGACCAAAAATAGCCCAATTGTTTTTTCAAGGGCGTTGCTCTCAAACCCCCAAATAGGTGGGGCATTCCAACCCCTGTTGTGACCCCCCAAATAAAATGTAGAATGCATAGATATAACTATGCAAAGAATATAACACTTACCCAATATGGAGGAGACAAAGAGATCAATGATAATGAAATTTAAGATCCATAGAATTAGTTTGTTCCTTTAGATAAACGTTTACCTTCATGGTCAATAAAGTGGAAGTCCCATTACCTAGATCTTTTTATATGGTATAAGGTTTGTACCACTTGAGAGTGAACTTACCTTTATTATCATATAGGCTACTAATATTCTAAACTTTGTCACTTATAGATAAGGGGTTAGACTAAATCTTGTTTTCATAGGAGCATTCAAGTAGTTTCTTTTTATATGATCCATTATGTTGGAGCAGTTGAAAATGTTTCTCATTTAGCATCTCTAGATCAATAAAGTAGGTATATAAAACATCATATTCATAAATGAGGGTGAATGAAACATTGTGAACAAAAGGGATATCAAATTTCATGGAAGGATAACCTTAGCTTCGAACATAAGAGAAAAAGTGGTGGCATTGATATATGTCCTCATGTAGGTATGATAAACCCACAAGGAAAGGATAAAATTCAATTTCCAATCTTGACACTACTATAAAAGTACATTTTTAACAACTGATATGAAATACTTGTTGATGGATTCATGTTAGTCATTATCTTGAAGATGGTATGAATAATAATAACTATCCCAAATTTTATATATGGCTCGTAATTCCTTCATCCAATGATTCTTGATAACACTCACCATATGTTGATTGCATAGTTGTTGCAATGATCAATACTTTATATGAGCAAATATATCATGCCAAAGTTTTCTCAAGTTATTTCTATGAGTAACCACAATTAACGAAAAAGATGATGATCAAAAGTTGTCAAATTTGTACAACCTGCTAATATCATCAACAATTCTAGTTGTTAGGACATGCTTAGGATGTTTTAAATACTTGGTTACAACTTGGTTAGTTGAACATTCTATTGTCTTACCTTCACCTGAATGAGTGATTTGATACACTAATAGAAGGTTTCAGGGAATACTTGGAACACATAAGACAACATTGAAATGACCATTATCTACCTAAACTTTTCCAGACCCTACAACACTAAGAGATATATTATCACCAAAAAACATGTTTTTTTGTGTTACACTCATTAAGAGTAGAAAAAATGGCTTTATCCTTAGCCATATGATAATATTCTCTAGAATCAATACACCACTCATCAGAAGAAGAAGCATAATTTTCATTGAAGGATAAATTGGAAGCAAAAAGTGCATGTCCATGAGAATAAGAGGTAGAAGAAGAACAATCAAGATTGATGTTGTGCTTCTTCATCATTGCTTCTAAGGATTCCATATTTTTAAAACATTTAGACTCCACATGACCATCTCACCCACAAAAGTTGCAATTCCTGTCAGTCTTCTTACTTTTAGATTTTACTCCTTTGTCACCAATAGGAGTAGATGGTGGTTGAGATGGTTTGGGACCCTTGTTTTTCTTATTGTTGTGAGGATGTTTCTTCTTGAGATGCTTGGATTTATATTTTTGTTGTGCCTCTAAGGATTTTTTAGATGTACCTATAGTGCTAATCACTCCAAGTTGCAAAAGCTTATCTTGCTATCTAATCATATAATCACAAAAAGACTTAAGACTAGGAGCTTGGTAAGCACACCCTAGAGCTTCTCTAGAGGCATAAAAGGTATATACAAAGACATAATATGCACTACCAATATTATCATCCACCAAATCTGTTTTACAATCTTTAAGCAATAGTCTAAGTGTTTTGAAGTTAGATAAATAACATTCAATGCAAAGAAAATCATTGGGACTTAAAGTCATTAACTTATTTCCAATCTAGTGGGTTCAAATCACATTGTTTTCACCAAACATAGCTTCAAGATTCTACCAAGCTTTGTTTGGTGATTTTAAAGTAGTGATTGATTTGCAAGTAATTATAACGTGAATCAACTTAGCTCAAATTTTAAAATCACTTAATGAACAATTGAAAGGCCGAATTGAAGAAAATAACAATAGAAAATAAAGAGACAAGAAAACACAAGTTTGTTAATGAAGTTCACCCATCTTGGGCTACGTCTCTAGGTTTTCTTCCAATGAGTGATCACTCCATTAAGATGCAAAATGATTATTACATCAATTTGGTCTCCAACCTGCAACCAAACCTGTCTTTAGGTCTGCTACAATAGTAGGAGCTTTCTAGAAAACCACTTCCTACTCTCAGGATACCAAGAAATGGCCTAAAAACCTTTGTTCTTCAAATTACATAGGGAAAACATATGTATAATTATAAATTTGTAGCCAATTCTTTCAAGCTCTATGACTATGGCCTAGTGGTAAAGTCATTTGGTTATATAATTGAGGTCACGGGGTTGAACTTCCATATGTTGGGATTTTACGGATCTAGCAATATATACAGTTTAAATATTATAATCTCGGCATGCCATAACGAGTCATGTGTTTGGTGTATTGGTTAAAACATTGTAACTATTGGGTGGAGGTTGTGGGGTCAAGCCCGCAAACCATCCACTTTTGGGCAGACGATAACATTTGAGGGTTAAATATAAGTTTACCACTATCCATTGTAAGTGACAATGGTGGCACAATGGTAAGATGTTGTGTTTATTTCATAGAGTTCGAGGGTTCAATTCACCTACCCGATCCTTTCGGGATCAATAAGGACCTTTTGGGAAAAATGGGGCTTCCACGTGGCAGCCTCTGATTAGTCCATGTGACGGCCACATAACCTACACAATCAGCTTTCCAATTAGTGAAATGTCATCCATCTTTCCATGTCAAATATACCACATCAAACTAACACATCATCATGTGTACATTCCAATCAACAGGACATTTCATCATCCATACAATCCAACTAGCATGTCACATCAGCATTCATACAGTTCAGTCAACATGCCACATCAACATCTGTACTACTACATGTCATGTCCATACTACCACTTGTCATGTCCATATTTCCACATGCCCTATCTGTACTACAACGTGTCCACCTTGTCATTTGTCATACTTCCACATGTCAGTATTTGGTGATGTCATGTGTCAACCCTGACATCATTTTTGCATGTTTGGCCAAAACTTCAAAATGTCATAACTTTCTCATACAATGTTTGTTTGATCCCATTCAAGTTGCATTGGGAATATCTTGTTGAGATATTTGACATGGAGACCTTTTCATCAACATTTGAGAGAAAAAAATTTATTGGTCACAAGATCCACCTGGATCATCTATGTCATCAATTCCTTGAAGGTGAAACCGTAAATCAGGAGACATGGACATTTCAAAGAGTCCACGTGTTTTGTAATTTTTATTATTGTTTTGACTTTCTTTTTGACATCAGTGGGGACTTGTTCTTTTCCCAAGGCAATCTGATACAATCCCTTACTTCTTAGTACATCTTCCATATTGGATTTCCATGAGAAGTAGTTGGTATTGGTAAGCAAAATAACACTTGGAGAAGTCATATTAAAATATGTAGATAATATGGATTCAAAAGATAAAACTGATGTTCTAAATATTTTTCTCTTGAAAAAATAGGTTCTTTAAAAATAACAACACTGAAAAATGGACTTTGGATGTGAAATTTATGCCCCTTTTAAAAAGGGACATAAACAATAACCAAAGAGCCACGTGGAAAATAAAAAAATTTCCACGTGGTGATACCCCTCATTCTCTAACTTTACCTATAAACTCATCTTTACAAATACGTTACTTATGAAGTGACTCGGTTTTATAGAATAGGTGATAATCACTTTTACAATAAAGTTATTTTACAAATTTAAGTTGCATGCAAAAAAAACTTAAAAAGAAAATATTAAATTTATTTTATAGTGAATGATATAAATTAAGTTTGCATGAAATGTTTCAAAAAGTAACTTAAAATAAGAGAATCAAAGTTGCTTGCAAAAAAGAAACTTGAAAAGAAAATATTAAAGTTTTTTTTATTGGACAATTGGTTGTCATTGATGTCAACCCTTGGAGAGCAATGTTGGAGATTGATCTCAACCCTTAGAGATTGATGTCAACCCTTGGAGAGGTCCAAATATGTTGGATAATTTATTTACTTTTGTATGATCAATATTGATTATGAGTTAGTTAGGTACATTTTATGTAGTCTACATGTAGCCCCAAAGGTGTGGTTATGGAACTTGGAGTTGATTAAGGAATATGGACATGAAGGATATTGAAATTGCAGGTAAGACTATCATAAATGAATATTACATGTTGTTTCATTTATGGTGATATGTGGAATGCCACATGGTTCCTCACGGTTAGGGAGATATGATCTTCTAAAGTTGGAAGCCCCAAAGAGTGGTCAAGAATCCCCTAGTTTGTTACAAGTCTTAGTCAAAGGGTAAAGTGGTTGCAACAAGAAATCCCTAAAGTAGGGAGAGAGGTTACTATGAAAAAGTATATAAACACCTCAAGGAGTCTCTAATAAGTATACTTACACACCTACTATTGAATATCTATCTTGTGATTGTTATGGTATAGTATTGTGATCTTTTGGCTATTTTGTGACGACATTTTTTTGAAGTAGTGAAAGTTTCAGAGTTGTAGAAAAATGGTAACCCTATTTTTCTAAGGTTATACATGGGATTCATAAGGATAGTTCGTGTACATATGTGAGTTGCAAAAGGACAGGTTGCGTACATTCATAGGCTACAGGAGGACAAGTTGTGGACCTGAGGCAAAGCTTTGAAAAAGAATGGTTGGCTGAGGTTCAACAAGGTTTAATGGTACAACACAACTTCTACAGGATCTGAGATGGTGTGCTTCATATTTTCTCAAGTAAAGGTATGTCTCTTATGTATTTTTTTGAGGCTTTTATGTTGTATTATATGGCACATGCTTAAGGAATGTCTTGGAGGCCCTTGATGGTACATGATTGCATATGGTTGAGGTGATATTGTTACATGCTTGAGACATACTCTTGGTACTTGGTATATGATTGTTATGGTTCATTGTTAGAGTCACATCTTTGTGATATTTGCATATACATGAGGCTTATCTTATGGTACATGGCATGATTGAGAGTGATATGGTATATGGTTGATACATGGTATGGTACAAGATTGGTACATGGTATGGTTTTGATGTACATGGTTGATGTACATGATTTACATGCATGGTTGACACATGGTATGGTACATGGTATGGTGTTGATGTGCATGTACATGGTTGATACATGGTATGGTACATGGTTGGTATTTGGTATACATGGTTGATTGTCTAGGCATATGGTACATGTTGAGGTGCATGGTTGATGCACGATTTGGTACATGTGTTGGCACATGGTTGATGCATAGTTTGGTATAGGTGTTGGTGCATGGTTGATGCATGGTTTGGTATAGGTGTTGATGCATGGTTAATGCATGGTACAGGTTGGTACTTGGTTGAGACACATATCTTGTGATGGTATGTTGGTGATTTTGGTACATGCTTGGAAGAGTCATATGTTTGTGATGTTGGACATCAAGTTGAGAGGTATCCTTGGTGTATGATACATGTGAGAGAATTTGGTTGAGTATCTATGACAGTGATAGGTTTTACAGGTTAGACAAACATGTTGGATACAATGAAAAGTTTACATGTCATAGCTTGATGTGACAGTGGTAGTGA
Source organism: Picea engelmannii (assembly GCA_009831015.1). Classification (NCBI taxonomy): domain Eukaryota; kingdom Viridiplantae; phylum Streptophyta; class Pinopsida; order Pinales; family Pinaceae; genus Picea; species Picea engelmannii. Next base: position 198,602 of record ML779674.1, read on the forward strand.
TAGTGACAGTGATTGTGGTAGTGAAAGTTGGTATACACTTATACTTCAGGGCGATAGGACAGGGAAAGAAAAAGAGTTTGTAGCCTCCTTTCAGTTGGAGCCAGAGAATTAGGGAGTTGGAGCTTCCTTTAGGTTGGAGCTTGTGAATCATGGGGTTGTAGCCTCCTTTGGGTTGGAGCCAGAGAATTCAGGGAGTTGTAGCTTCCTTCAGGTTGGATCATGAGAATAGTGGGTTGTAGCCTCCTTCCAGTTGCAACTGAAGAATTTGGAAGTTGGTGATTCCTATGGATGAATTCTCGATACATATAAGATATAATTATGTGGTTTTCTCTCATTTGGGTTTCCACGTAAGTAATGGTGTATTGTGTATTGATATGATGTTTCTTATGATTATATGCTCATGATATATTGAATGCAATCATAGATGATGCATTGATGATAAACTATTGAACATTGTTGATAAAGTGAAAGAATATATATTTTGGTTAAAAGTGGTATAAAGTGCTCATATTGATTCACACACAACCCCCCCCTGTCTCATTATTCCAAAAATTGGTTTCATAACAAATCCTTCATGAAGCAGTCTAACCACTAGAAGGAGATCATAAAATATAGTGAGAATGGAGTACCAATGTTTGATGTTCAGAGTGGTCTAATGTATGAGATATGGAGCAGAAGAACGAAAACATTTTTGCAGGCACATGAATATGATATTTGGTATTCAATTGTTATAGGATATAATGGTTCAAAGAAATCAAAGAATGCAACCAAGAAGGAATTGAAGAAGAACAAAAGAATAGAAATGGATTTCATCATGGGAGGATTACCTGATCCAATAAAGGATAGAGTGGAAACATGTTCATTAGGTAAAGAACTCTGGGATAAGCTACACAATATTTGTTATTCTCCCATCACAGATTAAGATATTTCTAAAGAATATACAGGTACAAAACAAGATGTAAGATGCTCATCATGTCAGACAGATTCAGAAGAAAAAGAGTTTGTAATCAACAAAAGTGAGTTATTTTTCTTTAATTGTGAAGAGAACGAACATAGTGAAATTAAATGCCCTTATTTGAAGATTGAAAGTGATGATAAAGAAAATCTCAATGAAATTGAAGACAACCCTGAGATTGAAAAGGAAAAGAATCATGAAGTAGAATTCATTCAATAAGAAAGAGAACTTGAAGATGAAATAATCACATTGAAGATCTAATTTGAATAAGTAAGGTGAACAAAAGAAGTCACGAGGAATCAGAGGTTCAAGAAAGAAGAATCTCAGAATGCCAACTCCAAAGAAGTTGAGCATATGATGACAATGTTAAAGGGTCAACTAGAAGAATCCATAAGGTCAGAAGAAACTCTCGAGGATCAGAAGAAATGTTTGGAAATCAAAATAATAGCGCAAAAGGAAGAAGTAGAAAAGAGAGAGAAGATATTGACAGATCATCTTAAGGAAATAACTGACGAATTAAATTAGCTTGAAGCATAATTTTGTCAAGAAGAGAGAAGACTTGAAAAATAAATCATCTCCTTAAAGATCAAACTTGAAGAAGAAATGAGGACAGAAGAAGTCACTAAGAGTCAGATGATGAAGAAAGAAGAAGAAGTTGAGAATCTTAAATGCCCTTATTTGAATATTGAAAGTGGTGAGAAAGAAAATCCCAATGAAATTGAAGACAACCCTAAGACTGAAAAGGAAAAGAATCATGAAGTAGAATTCATTCAACAAGAAAGATAACTTGAAGATGAAATAATCACATTGAAGATCCGATTTGAAGAAGTAAAGTGAACAAAAGAAGTCACAAGGAATCACAGGTTGAAGAAAGAAGAATCTTAGAATGCCAACTCCAGAGAAGTTGAGCATATGATCATGATGTTAAAGGGTCATCTAGAAGAAGCCAGAAGGAATGAAGAAACTCTCGAGGATCATAAGATTTTTTTTGAAATCAAAATAACAGTGCAAAAGGAAGAAGTAGAAATGAGAGAGAATATATTGACAGATCATCTTAAGGAAAGAACTGACTAATTAAATCATCTTGAAGCATAATTTTGTCAAGAAGAGAGAAGGCTTGAAAAATAAATCATCTCCTTGAAGATCAAACTTGAAGAATCAAAGAGGATGAAAGAAGTCACGAAGAGTCAGATGATGAAGAAAGAAGAAGAAGTTGAGAGGCTTAAAGAATAAATTGTCACATTGAAAGTTAAAATCATCAAGCTCAACAAGAACGTTGAAGAGATAGAAACATCCACCTCATTAGTAGAGAATGTTGAAGAGAATCCCTCCAGGTCACTAGAAAAGAAAAATGAAGAAAAGAGTAAGAGTTGTGCAGAAGTACTCAAAGGAAGGAATCATGGTCAACAAGAATCAAAGAAGAATGAGTATAATAGAAATACATCTTCAACGAGACCTACCATATTCAGGCACAAAGAAGCTTCAACCATGATGAAGAGATCCATAGAATAGAAGATCGTGATCAACCAAGGAAAGAATTTATAAGGACTACACAACAAAAAAGATTATTCACTCCCAGGTATGTAAATTTCTTTTATGGTCATTGTTTTTATTGTACTAACTTTGGAAATAAGGTTGTAGATTACAGGGCTTATGAAAGAAATGTTCAAACAAGAAAATCTTATGTGGTCCTAGGTCCCACATGAAATTGAATGTTACAAGTTCCATAACTATGGACACATAGCTCATGATAGTAGAAGAAAGATGTATACTTCTTTGAGAAAGAACATTGATATCAGATATAAGAAGTTTTGGAAAAGAAAATGAGAACATGTAAAGGAATATCAAATGAATGAAGGACACCCATAAGTCACACTCTCGGGATTGGAAATAGTACGAGATGAAGACAATCTACAGGGAAAAAGAAAGATGTCAGATATAGGAATATTTGGAGAAGAAATGAAAAACAAGAACAGGTGAATAAAGACTAGGTCCCAGAGATCACAGAATTTGCAGTAGTACAAGAAAGAAAATAAGAATAGGTGAATAAATAATAGGCTCACGAGATTGTACTTTCAGGAATTGTAGTGTGAGATCAATCCACAGGAACAAAGGAGGGAGTCAAAGTTCTGAGAGATGATGAGTCTACAAATGAAGAGGAAGATTAATACGCATCAGAGCAGGTATTTTTCTTATCCATTTGGCTTGGAGACTCCTATTAAATATGTATGTTGAACAAGGGGGGTCCATGCAATACAAACTAAAGATCAGAGAACCATCTTTCGAGAAGTATGAAGTAATTACAAAGATAGATTTAGAGTAGTCAGACAGGAGAAATACAGAGTACCAGATTGATCAATTGAGAAGTAGTGTTCCCACACAGGAACATGTGACGATCAATTGTAGTATATTCAAGAGAAGTATTCAGAATGGTATAGTGACAGATGAGTCAACATTGTGGACAGATGAGTAGCAGGGTTATGAACAGTTTGTGACATATGGATAGAGATGGATTCTTGAGATGCTTAGCAAGTACATGAAACATGGTTTAGATGTATAACAACATATTTACAATTGGAATCAGTGGAATCAATTGGAATCGGTGGAATCAGTTGGTCACAAAAAGGAAAACAGTGAAAGGAACAACAAAACATGGAAAGAGAAACTGTCAATAGAAGCTATATCATCAAAAGGACATTGTTGAATAGTATGGTCAAGTGAACATGACAAGTAAATGAAGAAAAAATAAATTGAATGCTTTTTATATATATGTCAGTGAGTGAAATTCAAGAGGAAACAAAAATGGACAATAAACAACACTGGAAGAAAGGAAAGGAAACATATGCAAGTAGCCCTACATCGATCTACACAACATCATGCAGATAAGTCAAGTCATCATAGAGAGAGATCCTGAAAACAATATTAGTAGTATATAGACATGGAGACATACCCACAAGGGGAGATATTATTTTTCCCATTATTGGTTAGAGAAAGTACAGTATCAGGAGGAGACATATCGACAAGGGGAGTTAACCTTTGGTCAAATATGAAGAAAAATAACAGAGGCATGAAGATAGGGGGAGAAAACCCAAGAGGAGACACCCTTTGACATTGATGTCAAAGGGGGAGAGATAGAAACATTGATGAGGAGCGATGATCACAAGGGGAGCATGAGCATGAGTGTTGTCATGTCTAAGTGTTTCCATCAATGCCAAAGGGGGATATTGTTGGATAGTTGGTTGTCATTGATGTCAACCCTTGGAGAGTGATCTTGGAGATCGATGTCAACCCTTGGAGAGGTCCATAGATCTTGGATATTTGATTGACATTTGTATGATCGATATTGATGATGAGTTAGTTGGGTGCATTTGATGTAGTCTACATGTATCCCAGGAGGTGTGGTAATGGCACACGAAGTTGATTAAGGAATACAGACATGAAGGACAGTGAAATTGCATGTAAGACTATCATATATGGATAGTACACGTTGTTCTGTTTCCGGTGATATATGGAATTCCATGTGGTTCCTCATGGTTAGGGAGATATGGCCTTGTAAATTTGGAAGCCCCAAAGAGTGGTCAAGAAGCCCCTAGTTGGTTACAAGTCTTATTCAAAGAGTGAAGTGGTTGCAACAAGAAATCCCTAAAGTAAGGAGAGAGGTTACTATGAAAATGTATATAAACACTTCAAGGAGTCTCTAATAAGTATACTTACACACTTATAATTGAATATCTATCTTGTGATTGTTATGGTCTAGTATTGCGATCTTTTGGCTAGTTTGTGATGACATTTTTATGAAGTTGTGAAGGTCTGAAGTAGCAAAGGTTTTGGAGTTCTAGAAAACTGGTAAGCCTAGTTTTTTTAGGTTATACATGGGTTTCATAAGGGTATGTAACGTACATACATGATCTACAGAAGGACAGGTCGCGTACATCTGCATGATGCATGTAAGGCCTTTTATTTTCAAGGCCTCAATAAAATAAAATAAAATATATTTTGTTATCTCCTACTGAAATAATTGTGAATTACTTCATGGTTTTCTTATACTAGGAATAAAAAAAATCATCATAATAACAATAAAAACATAATAACAACAAAAAAAACAACATAATATCGACAGATCAACTAGTAAAATACATACCTCGACCTGCAGGTTGGTTGATTTAAGCCCTTTTTTGTTTGTTCATGTTCTTTCCCAAACTGCCCAAATTGTCCAAACTAAATATTAACCTCCCAACCAACTAGGAACAATTTCTTTGGCTCCCTAGCTCCAGGAATCCTTGTAGTTTCCTGACCCCCAAGCCCAAAGTTCCCAGCAACAACATTTCCCTGTAAAACCTCCCCAAAACAATCTATGTCCTCCAATTTCCTCTTTCTTCCCCTCTCTTTCAGAATTTCCTCCTTCCTTCTTCTTCCCCAATTGTTTCCAAAAAACAAAGATTCCCCTCCAAGTCCTCTCCCCTCTTCCTTATCCTCCTCTTTCAAATCCCCCCCCCCCTCATTCAATTCCCCAACTACCTTATCCCCTCATTAATTCCCCAAGAGACTTATCCCCCCATTAATTACTTCACCTATCTTTTAATAATAAAATAATAAAAAGACTCATTGAATTTATTTAATAATTAATTAAATTTAAATTAACAACTATGATAAATAATTAATCAAATTGGGTTGTTACACACACCCACCCTTCAAAAACTTCATCCTGAAGTTAGAGTAATTTGCAATACAAGGGTAATGACACAGGATTCATACATCCACATCAAATAAACAACATCAATTTAAAACACTTATACATACTAATGTACATGTGCAAGGCATGCATGTGTAGCTAGCACATACATGACTCGCACATGTACTAATGACAATAATTATCACACCTAAATTAATTCTTGCATGCGTCCAATCCAATCAACAATACCATTCATTTCATAAAAGATAGTAAACCATTTAAAATGTTAGCAAAATCCCTCAATTATAATAATTTATCACAAGCAACATTCACTCAGATAATTGTAGTTCAGTTAAGCAATTATAAATATGCATATATACATATTTTCAAAAAGAGGAAATCAAGAAATTATACTATAAGGCGAAATCCCCACACACTCTCAACTACTTCTAGTCATCCTTTCTCCCTAACCCACTTCCATCTTCCATCCCTATCCTTCCTCTACTGGACTATCTTGGAGCGTCAACTATATTGACCTAGCTTTAGATAGAAATCGTAAGCAAAAGTGTCAACTCTCTCGACCAAGCTTCCCCAGCAGGCAACTGGCAATCATCATCACACGTCTAGGGGAGCATGAGCTAACACCATCCTCCCATGACTCCAGGTTTCAGAGGATACATGGTGGGAAATTCCTCCACCCATCCTAATAGAACTAGGGTCAACACCCTACCATGGATCATATAGTGGCATTGTGTTGCTGGGTATTTTGTCATCGTATATTCAATTTCAGGCAGTCTCGTCACCTGAAAAACCTGCACTTGTCCACATATCATAGCAATGCATTTGAACCAACATAATTTCACATACAAATATTTATACCATACCATTTCTCAGTCGATATTCACGACATCAACCATTTTATTATCATTACCCTTTGGCTATTTCTTAGCCCATTGACCCGCAGATTAGTTTATAACACAAAATTATACATATCGATGCATTATCATCATGTAAATGCATTTAATCATATCCTCAATTTGGTATCCACCTACCAACAACTTTAAATGTCAAAATTTTCAAGTTAGAAATAGATTGTACAATATCCATCATAATTCAAATAACATTAAACATTCATAGAATTGACATTCACATAAATTCATATGTCTTAAAATTCAAGTGTATCATTAATAGTTTCACAGTTAATAGAAAATAAAAGGTGATTAGGCCTTAAGTAATTCTAGATATCTAAGTCAAAAGGTGGCATTACATACACCCAACCTTCGGGAAACATATTCATGAGGTGGTAAAAAAGTAAGGGATAATCTCATCGTAAGGTCTCTGCATCCTCCCAAGTAGCATATCCTGGGATATACGTGTCCCACTGGACCTTAACTTGGTCTACTGGACAATTCCTGAGTTGTTGGACCCTATAGTCCAATGCACGTAACGGTTCAACCATGATGATTCCCACGTCCAATACCTGCAATTCCTTCCAATTCAGTTTATGAGATTCGTCAGCAACATAATGGCATAGAACATATACATGAAAAACATTATGAGTTTTATGCAAGTAGGGTGGCAGTACGAGACGATAGGAAACAGGTCCAATTCTCTCTTGGATTTTTAACAATCTTATAAATCAAGGCGACAAATTTTCCCCCCTCTCGAATCGAATGGTACTATTATTAGGCTTGATACAAATAAAAACTTGATCTCCCACTTTATAACTTTGGTCAGTCCTATGTGCATCAACATAACTTTTCTGTCTATCCTATGCTTTCTTTAGTTGCTGCCTAATCTGAATCACCTTTCCTCCATTTCTTGAATCAATTCTGGCCCAACTATCACTCGGTCTTCTAACCTTTCCCAACTCAACGGTGTCTTGCATGCCTTCCATACAAAGCTTCATAGGGTGGCATTCCAATGGAGTTATGAAAACTGTTTTTGTAGGCAAACTCTACCAAAGGTAGGTACTTCTCCCAATGGGTTTGATTATCCATAACATACATCCTAAGCATGTATTCCATAACCTGATTTTCTCTCTCATTTTTCCCATCTGTTTCGAGATGATATGTTGTGCTTAAGGTCAACTGAGTTCCCAATGTTGACTGCAAACTTGTCCAAAACCTAGATGTGAATCGGGAGTCCCTATCTGAAATGAGCTTCTTAGGTAACCCATGCAGACATATGACTTCACTTATAAACACGCATGCCACATCAATGGCATCATAAGTGTCTCTAACTGGAATGAAATGAGCACTCTTGGTCAACTTATCAACTATCACAAGAATGGCATTGTGTATGTGCAATGTGAGCGGAAATCCCATAACCAAATCCATAGAAATGACTTCCCACTTGGACATAGGAACACCAAGCGGTTGTAGGAGACCTGCCGGGTGGTGGTGGTTAGCCTTCACTTGTTGACACTCTAGGCACTTGGCGATGAAATGGACTACGTCATGCTTCATGCCTACCCAGAAGAAAAGATTCTTCATGTCTACATACATTTTCTTCACACTCGGATGTGCACAATAAAGTGCTCTATGGGCTTCCTTGAGTATGATGCTTCAAATATTCCCACGTTCAAGGATGTACATCCTTCCCTCATATCTTAATAATTCATCTGCTTCCAGGATATATCCTTCATACTTTTGATCTACTTGCCTCCCACTCTAGAGGGTTGAAGTAACCTTTAAATACCAACTATGTCTAAGAAATTTCCCCAAAACTCGCTCCCTTAGATTAACTTTTAAGGGTACCAAGGAGAATACATGTGGTCTCCTGCTCAAGGCGTATGCGACCACATTCTCCTTTCCCTTGATGTATGAAATTACAAAATCATATTCACTCATAAACTCACTACAGTGCCTATGCCTGGCATTGAGATCCCTTTGAGTGAACAGATTCTTTAAGGTTTCATGGTCTATTTTGAGCTCAAAGCTTCGCCCCACTAGATAATGCCTCCAAATCTTCAGAGATAGAATTACATCTGCCAAATCTAAATCATGAGTAGAATAAATCTCCTCATGTTGCTTCAACTTTCTTGATGCATACTCTATCACTCCCCCATCCTGCATTATCACAACCCCCAATCCTTGCTTCGAGGCATATGTGCAGACTATGAAGTTTTTTTTCATATCTGACACTCGTAGAATTGGCACACTATTTAGTAACCTCTTAAGCTCAATGAATGAAGTATCACATTCCTCTATCCAATCATACTTGACCCTGTTACACTGCAAGGTGGTGATGGGTTTCATTATCTTAGAGAACCCTTCCAAAAACCTTCGATAATAACTAGCTAGCCCCATGAATCTTCTCACTTCATGAGCATTTTTCAGCACTGGCCATTCCATAATGGCCTTTACTTTTTCTAGGTCCACAATGATTTCTTCACTGGAAATGATATGACCTAAATAGTGAATTTATTTCTGGAAGAAATAACACTTCGAAAACTTGCCATACAATTTGTTCTCTCTAAGGCACGACAACACCACTCATAAGTGTTCCTCATGTTCTCTTTAATTCTTGGAATAGATGAGGATATCATCCATAAAGACCTATTAAAAGCGGTCTAAGTACTTTCAAAATACCCCATTCATGAAGCTCATGAATGCTACTTGCGCATTGGTCAAACCAAAAGGTACTACCATGAACTCGTAATTCCCAAACCGAGTTTGAAAGGCAGTTTTAGGAATATCGCCTTCCTTAATCCTTAACTGGTGATACCATGATCACAAATCAATTTTTGAGAAAATTGCTTCTCCTTTCATATGATCAAAGAGATCATCTATCTGTGGCATTGGGTACCTAATTTTTCATTGTAGTATGGTTCAAGTACCTATAATATATACATAGTCGTAAGGAACCATCCTTCTTCTTGAAAAAAATTACTAGTGCACCCCAAGGTGAGACATAAGGCCTCATTAGCCCTAAGTCAAGTAGTTCCTTCAATTGCACCTGCAACTCACAAAGTTTTGGCGCCATCATCCTATACGGTGTCTTGGAAATTGGTTCTACACCGAGTTTTAGCTCAATGGTAAAATCAAGCTCCCTCTTAGGAGGTAACCCTAGAAACTCTTTCGAAAAAACATCCTTAAACTCTGACAATACTGGATACTGATCCATGGAGGGTCCTTTCCCTTCACTGACTTCTTCCACTACATATAATCGACAATCTTGCCTCATGGAACATTCACTTGCATGACCCCCAACAAACTCTGGGAGTTTGATATTTTGTAGTTCTCTAGTGATGTCCCCTGGGGGAGGCCCTCCCTCTGAGTCCCTCGATGCTTCAGGGTTACCCACTCCAGATGGTTGGGGTTCCACTTCGACATCTTCTAACTAGCATCCATTTAATGTCTCATTAATATCCTCTAAGGAGCATAAAATGAGAGCTAATTTAGACAATGGTGGTGGAAGCGTCGGTGTTGGCGGTCCTTATGATGATGCCCCTCGGCCTCGATTTCCCCGAGTCCTAACCATATTGAATAACTGAATTTGCATCAAACCAAATGCTTATCAGGGAAGAGTTTAAGGCATTCCACATGTTCTCAAACTTATACTTGCAAACATAGGGTTAGGCGTAAGTTTATTTATACTTGTATGTAAACATACATTACTCCAACAAGGTAAGTGGCTTAGTTTAGGGTTAAAGCATCTAATCTTGGTAACTTTGCCTAAGTAAACTATTAACTCTCTTGTCTCGCTAGTTAGGGTAGCAATGTGGGGTACTCACCAATTATCCTAATTTATCTATTCAATCAAATGTCTAATCCTTCTCGATTGTAGAGCCCTTCACTAAATCAATACACACTCGTATTAATCACCTGTAGGATATTATTGTTAATTGTTCTTGCAATACCTCAATTTCCCATGTGTTTTCTATTCATTACATTAATCTTAGTTATCATACTATTTTAGTCATTTACTTACCAATTCGTTGCCAAATTTGTAATTTAGCAATGAACTATATATATAACCATACCAATGAGTACCTTAAATTATATATATTTATGAATAAACAGATAAATTTATGGCTAATTAATTAATGTGTAAGTTAAACTAACTTTCATTGTAAAAAAATTAAAAATTAAAAATTAAAAAATGAATTATATATAAAAAAAAATATAATTATCGTAATTTAAATTTAAATCCCCCACTTTTTTTTCAAAAATTTTAAAATGTAAGTTTTGAAATGATAAAAACATTGTGAAAACAAATATACATTATGAAAATTATAAATATTATTAATAATGTGGGTTTCAACCCCTTATTAATTTTAAGTTACATTGTACACAAGATTTAGAATATTCTAGATGAGCGATGAGGACATCATGTGAGTATCCATGTGAATTTGATATCATCATTGAATGCATTCATTCATGTGTACATCATTCATAAGAAAATAAATTTATAGTGCGGACTTGAATATTAAAATAGTATCATCCTTCCAATAAGTCCACGAACCTCTCCTCCCTTGATGTTGACGTTGAGTTTATCAAGTCTATTCAGTGGACAACATTAGTTTCGATTAAAATAAAATAAAAAGATAACATCCTTACGGAACGCAACCCAGACCTACATGGGATTTCACGTGTTTCCCTTCCTGCTCTTAGAAAAAAATAAAAAAAATAAAGAAAAATTGAGACCCTTCAACCCTAATCATTTCCTTTCCTCCTCACTTCACTCATTGTCTAGTTTGAAGGGCATAAGACCAAATCTCTCTGCAGTTCGCTTGATAAACCTTTTATTGTCGGATTCGACAAAGGCATGCACAACCATGGATTCTGGTGTGTAGTGGTTGCCCCTTTGCTTCCTTGTGCCTCCAAGAGTAACATGGTGAAGGATCGAAACGTTGTCGTCAATGCTTGTCGTCTCACCGATGACAACCCCAGTACCATGGTCAAAGAGGACCCCCTTCCCTATTTTGTCCGCGGGATGGATATCCATGGTGAACACCTCGGAGATCCTGCTCTGGATCGCTAGGGCCAACTGGATTCGACCCTGAGACCACAACATGTGCGCCACTCGTTGCAACTGGAAAGCAAGGAAACCCTTGAAATTGAGCATATAATGGAAATAGGAGTCGCAGGCGAGGTATTTTTCTCTCACCATCCTCATGTTGATTCAAATCGCATCGCAGATTTTAGGGTCCTCCATGAATACGTCCATGACCAGATTGTAGAGGAGTGTGCTAAAGAATCGATGGATTACATTATTCCTGGCAACACAAGTTTGAGCAGATTTATCTTTTGAAGTATGCATGCTACAGGACAACAATCATGCAATTAAGTGTTCCTTGATGAAGGAGACGAGGAGGAGGTGATTCATTTAATGGGGTCTTATCAAGGGGAAAACGAGGAGGAGGTAGCTTGTTGAATAGAAGAGGCTCTAATTCATATGGTAGGAAAGCACTGAAAAGTAGTGATGATGAGGGTGAAGATGAATCTGAAGATGACTGGGAGAATGAAACCTCTTCGTCTCCGCGAAAATACCCCAAAACAAAGGATTTTAACAAAAAAAGTACTAATAGAAGGGAAACCCAATCGAAACGTTTGGTTGAATAGGAACTAGATATGGACAATTGGTTCAATAAACAGGGTATATCTATGTCTGGTTGGCTAAATCATGATAGAAGTGATGATAATAATGGATTCTCTATGAATTCTAGAGGTAGCGGGGTCTCTGCAAGAGGTAGACGAGGAGAAGGTGACTTGTTGAATAGAAGAGGCTCTAAATCCTCTGGTGTGCAAGCACTGAAGATCAGTGACAATGAGGACGAAGATGAAGATGAGGAATTTGATATTGTTATGGATGTTACATCGAGTAGCGATGATGAGGATAAATTTGATTCAATGAACTCTGTGGGGCAAAAACAACCAATGTTGAGTGTTTTTAAAAAAACGTGGATCCAAAGACAAGTATCGTGAAGGCTACTGGGGATGCTAATTATTTGAGTCAGTCAAGATTTGACCAGCATAACATCTCACCATTGACACTCAAGGCAATCAAAGAAGTGGGATATGAGTGTATGACCATTGTTCAAGAAGCAACTCTTCCATATATTCTCAAAGAGATACCTTCTAGTCATCCTCAAAACCCATCCGCCTCATCTTCAAAACTTTGTACAACATAGCTTTCAACATATATGATCTTGTAGTTGGTAGTACTCTCAGGGAGGTTTCATAGTGTTATAAAGAAAATAAAGAAAGATGAATTAAGAACATGAATGATTAACAAATGAAGGAGAGCATAAGGAATATACACCTTAGTTGAGTTGAAGAGTAACAACGGATGAACTTATGTGTAACAGCCAGTTTAAAAAAGGAATTTGTGGGCTTTGTTTTTAGCCAAAACATCGTAAACCTAGAAGGGAACGTTGGAAAGTCCACTTACATCCACTAATTGTTTAGTTAACACTGAAATAATGTTAAGATCATGTGTTCTAATGGTCATTTTTGGCGAGTTCTTTTATAGACAACAATAGAAACAATAGTAATAGAACTGTTGTAGTAATTTTTTTTAGGCAATTATATGGTACATTGTGAGTAGACAATAGTGCTTTCCCCATATCATTGTTGATTTACATGCAAGCAAGTTTCCATATTCAGTAGACAGTGAGTTTGTGGGCAGTTTGAAAAGGTTTTTGTATCCAACTGTTTTATTTTTTTATGGGACGAGTGCATGGAAGGTTGACTACCACATACATGAAGGTTGTCTTGAGTTGGTCTTTAGTTCTTTTTCATGCACAACTAGGGTGTACTTATTATTTTTCTTCTTGCTCCTATAAAATTAGTGTGGAGGCCTATAAATAATGGTTTCTAGGATGTAGGTTACATGCTATCTTAGGAACTGGTTTGCACAGATAAGTGGTTTTTCAAGCCCTAGGTTTCAATTTTGAAACCAGACTCTGATACCATTTGTAAAAACTTTTATTTTAGGGCCTCGATAAAATAAAATAAAATATATTTTGTTATCTCCTATTGAAATAACTGTGAATAAGTTCATGGTTTTCTTTCATGATTTTCTTATACCAAGAATAAAAAACAAGATCATAATAGAAATAACAACATGACAAAAACAAAAAGTACAACAACATAATAACAACAAATCAACTAGTAAAATACATGCATCGACCTGCATGTGGGTTGATTTAGTCCCTTTTATGTTGGTTCATGTTCTTGCTCAAACTGAATATTAACCTCCTAGCCAACTAGGAACAACCTCTCTAGCTCCCTAGCTCCAAGAATCCTTGTGGTTTCCTAGCCCCTGAGCCCAAAGTTCTCAACAATAGTAATGCCCTGTAAAAGCTCCCCAAAACAATCTCTTTCCTCCAATTTCCTCCTTCTTCCCCTCTCTTTTAGAATTTCCTCATTCCTTCTTCTTCCCCAAATTTTCCCAAAAAACAAAGAATCCCCTCCAAGTCCCCTCCCCTCTTCTTTATCCTCCTCTCTCAAATCCCCCCCCCCCTCATTCAATTCCCCAACTACCTTATCCCCTCATTAATTCCCCAAGACCTTTATCCCCCCATTAATTACTTCACCTACATTTTAATAATAAAATAATAAAAAGAATTATTGAATTTATTTTAATAATTAATTAAATTTAAATTAACAACTATGATAAATAATTAATCAAATTGGGTTGTTACACTGCAGGAGGACAGGTCATGGATTTGAGGCAAATATTTGAAAAATAATGGTTGGTTTAGTTGCAGGAAGGTTTGATGGTACAACACAATTGATATAGGATCTAAGATGGTATGCTTCAGGTTTTCATGAGTAAAGGTATGTCTTTTATGTATTTGTTTTGGGCTTGTATGTTGGATGGTATGGCACGTTCTTAAAGCATCTTGGAGGCCCTTGATGGTACATGATTGCATATGGTTGAGGTGATATTGTTACATGCTTGAGACATAATCTTGGTACATGGTATATGGTTGTTATGGTTCATTGTTAGAGGCACGTATTTGTGATATTGGAATGTACGTGAGGCTTATCTTATGGTACATGACATGATTGCGAGTGATATGGTATATGGTTGATACATGGTATGGTACAGGATTGATACATGGTATTGTACAGGATTGGTACATGGTATGGTGTTGATGTACATGGTTGATACATGGTATGGTACATGATCGATACTTGGTAGGGTACATGATTGGTACTTGGTATACATGGTTGATGGTTGAGGCATATGGTACAGGTTGAGGTGCATGGTTGATGCACGGTTTGGTATAGTTTGAGGTGCATGGTTGATGCACGGTTTGGTACAAGTGTTGGTGCATGGTTGATGCATAGTTTGGTACAGGTGTTGGTGTATGGTTGATGCATGGTTTGGTACATGTGTTGATGCATGGTTGATGCATGGTACAGGTTGGTACTTGTTTGAGACACATATCTTGTGATGGTATGTTGGTGATTTTTGTACATTCTTGGTAGAGGAATATGTTTGTGATGTTAGACATCGAGTTGAGAGGTGTCCTTGGTGTATGATCCATGTGAGAGGATCTGGTTGAGTATCGGTGGCATTGACAGGTTGGACGGGTTGGATAGGTTGGCTACAGTGATAGGTTGACAGGTCATGGGTTGATGTGACAGTGGCAGTGACAGTGACAGTGATAGTGGCAATGATAGTGGCAGTGATAGTGGTAGTGATTGTGGTAGTGACAATTGGTCTGCACTTATAATTCAAGGTAGTAGGATGGGGCAAGGAAAGCAGGTTGTAGCATCCTTCTAGTTGGATCTGGAGAATCAGGGAGTTGGATCATCTTTCAGGTTGGAGCTTGAGAATCAAGGGGTTGTATCCTCATTTTGGTTGGAGCCATAGAATTCAGGGAGTTGTAGCTTCCTTTAGTTTGGAGCCTAATAATAGGGGGTTGTAGCCTCCTTCCAGTTGCAACTGGAGAATTTGGAAGTTGGTGCTTCCTATGAATGAATTCTTGATATATATAAGAAAGCATTATGTGGATTTCTCCCATTTGGGTTTCCACATAAATACCAATGTAATGTGTATTGATGTGATGTTGCTTATGATTATATTCTCATGATATATTGAATGCAATCATAGATGATACATTGATGATAAATTGTTGAACATTGTTGATAAAGTGAAAGAATATATATTTTTGTTAAAATTGGTATAGATAGAGTATGTTGGATTACTGAGAGGGGCGGTGAATCAATAATAGAGAAATTTAATCATTTTTCACCATAAAATGAAACTGCTATATCAATGTAGCATTATGATCCAATAGTTGCAGAGTAAATAAACAATGAACAAATGAGAAATCACACACATACACAGCACACCAATGTTTTACGTGGAAACCCAAAGCGGAAGAAAACCACATAATATTTTTTCTTATATGTCTTTAAGAATTACATTCATTGGAAGCACCAACTTCCTTTGTTTTCCAGCTGCAACTGGAAGGAGGCTCCAACCCCCTAGTTTCTCAAGCTACAACCTGAGGGAAGTTCCAACTCCCCAATTATCTGGCTACAACCAGAAGGAGGCTACAACCCCCTATGTTCTCCAGCTACAACTAGAAGGTGGATACAACTACTTTTCCTTGCCCCATCCAACTGCCTTGACATATAAGAAGAATGATGGAACCACTGTCACACTATCACTGTGAGATATATTGTTGTAAACCTATACCAATCAACATGCACCAAACAACATGTACCAATAACCTGAACCATGGATCAACCATGCATCAACCTAAACCTCAACCTGTACCATAAACAAGTGCATCAATCATGCACCAAATTGTACCTCAACATGTACCATCAATGAGTGCATCAACCATGCACCAAACCTGTACGAATAACCTATCACAACAACATGTCCAAACAACCTATCACAACAACCTGTCTCATCAATATTATAAACCAAATCATATCTACTCATCAATATCAATCACCAAGACAACTCTCAAATATGTGCATCAACCAAGCATAACACAACAACTCATAATCATCACCAAGATCAATATGTGATTCTAATAATATACCAATGCAAGTATGCTACATCATCCATAAACCATGTGTCAATAATACTACTAACAAGTGCCTCCAACCATGTACCAAGTATGTATCAATCGTGTATCAAATATTCATCAACTATGACTCATCAAGATGCACAAGCATCATCAACTATACACCTCATGTATGTGCCAACTCATGAACTAATTGTCTCAACCATGTACCCAACATGTACCTCAACCAAAATCCCTCATCAATTTAAATCTGATTTTTAACTCTATAACATATCTGGTGTATATGATCACATACCTGCAAACCTTCTTTAACTTTAACAACAAGAGACTAGTATTTTCATCAAACTTTACTTTAGTCTCACATGACTAGTTTTGGATTAGTCAACAACCCTAACTTGAAATAATAATAACTATGTACTTGTAATGAATAAATATATGAAAATAGTACACAATGTTCTTCAATGTGCTTTATGCAATTCCTCCAGGTGTCACTACTTGGAACCTCTCAGAAAAAGAGTTGTGGGAAAAATGGCATACCTTGTTGAATTATGGCTTATTCTAGAGAGAGAACTTGTAGAGCATGCCCCACATGTAATATTTGTTGTATGGATCTAAAATTTTTACATAAAATACGAAATATTTTACTCTAACCAACACATTTGGTCTTACTTAATTTGGATCTATTATGAATAAGTTATGACGTGTTTACTTGAAACACCTGTTTTAGACTAGTTTCATGACTAGGCACAAACTCTATTTTCCACGGAGTGTAACTCAAACAATACAATGACCCATAAGCTTAAATTTGTACCACGACTACTTGGATATGTTTCGTCAATGGCCTCCCAATTTAACGGTCTGATTCATTCAATAAAAAAATTTATTGCGAAAATGGTGAGATGACCTGTAAATAACATACCTTAGAAAGCATCATCAAAAGAATTTATCCTCCCTTGAATTTCGGCCTTCTTTACTTCACATTTCCTCTGAAATTCAGCTTAGATATCCTTTGTTTATCTCAGTCACTTGTATATATTCAATATTCTCAAGTGTGATTAAAATGAGAGAGTCGTGCCTCTTATTTATACTTTCATGTAGCTTCCTCAAGGTGTTACCTTTTAACCATCTTAACCCACTTTCCTTATTTTAGGGTTAACCCACTTCTAACCATTTGTCCACTTAGTAATTTCTCCATTAACTTTATTATTTAAATAATTTATTTTGTATCTACTTTGACTTATAGTACACTCATCACTTCACTTTGTTATTTAAATAATTTCTTCTTTGCAAACACTTTTACTACTTTGACTTTTTGGGGCTTCTAGATGACTCATGAGGGTTCTCCAACTTCACATGGCCATAACTCTATAACTATGAGGAGTTGTGTGATGTTCCACATACCTCTGGAAATAAAATGACATGTACTATCCATCTAGAATAGTCTTGCCTTCAAATATATTAAAACTCATACCATTATCCATCAAACAAACTTGGGTCCATTGCCCAAACCTGGGTTCTCCAACTTCACATGGCCATAACTCTCTAACCATGAGGATTTATGTGACATTCCACATACCACCAGAAATGGAATGACATGTACTATCCATATATAATATTTTTATCTTAAAATATATTAAAACTCATATTTTTATACATCAAACAAACTTGGGTCCATTACCCAAACCTTTGTGCTACCGGAATTCGCTACCAGACTTTCTCCAAGGGTTGAAAACAATCACTAAGGGTTGAAATCAATCTAGAATATCACTCTCCAATGGTTGAAATCAATGAAAACCAACAATCCATACCAATTTTCCATCAACCTAAGTCAATTGTCTGATAATCTCCCCCTTTGGCATTGATGGAAACACCAACATTGATGGAAAAACTTAGTCATGATAAAATTCATGCTTATACTCCTCATCAATGTTTCTATCTCTCCCCCTTTGACATCAATGGAAAAGGGTATCTCCCTTTAGGGTTGCTCCCCCTGACTGAACTCTCTGTGTGGTTTCTCCCCCTATATACATGCCTTTGTGCTCTCTCTCCAAGCATTTATATCCTGCATCTGATAAATATCTCCCCCTTTGTCATCAATGGAAAATGTATCTTTCCATCTGGGGTTGCTCCCCCTAACTAAATTATCCTTGGGGATACCTCCCTAAATGAACTCTTCCTGAAACTGATCTCCCAACCTGACCTGTCCTATTTATTGTGCTTCCTCATGTAAATCTAAGACATATAAGATAAGCATTCAAAAGCATTCATTTTGGAGTAGAAATTAATTTGATTTTTTGGCAAAGATACTCAAAGGCTTCACGTGGAAGCGGTTGTGTAAAGATGTATGTCACTTGTTATTTTGTGCCCACATATTCAACTCTGATTTTCTTCTCTACAACCTATTCCCGTAGAGTGATATTTGATTGGAATGTTCTTCATTTTGGAGTGCATCACCGGGTTCTTGAGATATTGATGGCGCTTGTATTATCATAATAGATTGGAATGGGATCATCATACTCAACCTGTATATCCATCAAAGTTTTTTTCATCCATAGAACCTATGTACAACATGTTGTTGTTGCAATATACGCTGCCTCAGTTGTAGATAAGGATATTGATGATTGTTTCTTTCTTAACCATGATACTAAACACTCACTTAAGCAGAACGTTTCTCCACTAGTGATTCATCAGTCATCAATGCAACTTTCCCAATCTGCATCTTTGTAGGCAATAAGTGATACATCATTTCCTTTTGGATACCATAATTCAAACTCTTTTGTTCCTTTGAGATATCTGAAAATCCTTTTCACTGCTAATACATGTGATTCCTTTGGTGCTGCTTGAAATCGTGCCATTTGTCCAACTACCTACATTATATTTGGTCTGGATGTTGTCACATATAGTAAGCTACCAATCATTTACATGTATTGCCTCTGGTCTATAGACTTTGGATCATCATATTTGCTAAACTTGCAACTGATTTGCATAGGAGTGGTAACTAGTTTCCAATCTTCCACTACAAATCTCTTTAGCATTTCTCTGATATAATTAGTTTGAGAAATAAAAAATTATTGGTTCCTTTGACATATCTGAAGACCCAGAAAGAAGGATAGTTCTCCAAGTAATGGCATTTCAAATTCATTTTGCATATCCTTTGCAAATTTCTGGCTTAACCTGTCATTAGTACTTCCAAAAACAATCTCATCAACATAAATTTCAATTAATGAAATACTACCTTGAGTTACCTTGATGTAGAGGTTGTTATTTTCACTTCCTTTCCATAGTTCGTAGGGAGTTTTGTCATTGTTGTTTCTGAGAATTACTCTGTTTTGAATTTGAATTGTTGTATGCACTGCATGTGTCCAAAAAATATCTGCCAATTTGGAATCCATTAGCATTGTTTGATCCATTTCTTGTGTAATTATCATCCATTATGATAATGTTCATTTTCCAATGAACCACTCTCTGAACCAATCTATGAATTCATGCTCTCTTCCACTGTCATATATATGTCCAAATGTGTTAAGTATTCTTACGAATCCATCTCTATCCATACTGTCCAAGAATATACTAGCGCAATTGTCCATAATGTTGACCCATTTATCATTATACTATCATGAAGTCTTGATTAATCTATTAAACTGTACTTCTGCTAACTGACTGCTCTGGATCTGTCTTCTCAAACTATGCAAGTTTCTAGAAGGAGGGTTCTTTGGTCTGTCACAGCTATCACATAGACTCCCCATGTCTAATATTCATATTACCTGGGAGTATCAAAGTCGGATGGCTCAGAACAATTCCTTCTCTGATGTGTATTCATCAGCATCTTCATTAGTAGATTCATCATCATCTTCATTAGTAGATTCATCATCTCTCTGAGCTCTAACTTCTTTCTTTATGTCTATGGATTCATCTTTCACTAGAATTCCTGAAATTACAATCTCTTGAACATGTTCCTTATTTACATGTCCTTCTTTTCTTTCAGTTATTTTCCAAACCTTTGTGTATATGACATCTTTCTTTTTCTCTGTTTTTTTTTTTCATCTTGATTTATTGCCAATCTTGTGATCTCTGGGACCTGGTCTTTGTTCACATGTTATTTGTGTTTTCTTATCCACACTTTCTTACATATGATATCAGTTTTCTCTTTCATGGAAGTAATGATTATGCCTCTACAATCACTAGCTATGTGTCCATAGTTATGACATTTGTAACATTCAATGTTACGTGGGGCCACATAGGCATTTCTTAATTGAAAATTTCTTTTGTAATCCCTGCAATCTGCAACCTTATGTCCAAAGTTAGTACAATAAAAACAATGACCATAAAATAAATTTGCATACCTGGGAGTGAATGATCTTCTTTGTGGCGTAGTCCTTCTGAATTTTTTCTTTGACAGATCATGATCATGATTGAAGCTTCTTTGTGGCTTGGACATGGATGGTCTTCTTGAAGGTGTATCTTTAATAGTTTTTTTAGATTTTGGTTGACCATGATTCCTTCTGTTATCACTCCAGGAAACTCTCTTAGGCTGTAAGTCAGAGATGCCTGGTAACTTAATCTTTTGGTAATTGTTTTCTCAATAATAAGTGTGGGTTTGGATCAAGTCAGAGGACTGAATCATTTCTCACTCAAAACATGCATGAACACATTTAGATGGACAAGGATTTCAACCACAAATGTTCAGAGAGTTTACAAATAAAGGGATGTATGGA
>ML779674.1:219998-264473 GCA_009831015.1 Picea engelmannii
GGAATACTTGCAAAGTTTAACTTATGAATGCAATGATAAGATGACAGTTATCGGGCATAAACAAGCATAACAACATGAATATAATATCCAAGTGCAAGTATAGAATAGATAAGAAGATGAAATCTGAACAAGTTATGGCAAAATAAGCTTGTATTACTTAATATGAAAATGAGAAGTTTGAGTACATAATATGAAAAAAGTCTCCAAAGCCGAACCCTTAGTTCCTATTCTACCTTTAGATTTATAGCTTTACAATGCAGTTTTGAGATCCTGAAAGCATGGATCAAATATGCTAAAGATAGAAAGTCACAATTTAGTTTGCAAAAGATATGGAATAATCCCCAAAAATGAGGTCAATCCCAGATTTCATGGTCTTCATCTCTTGTAGAGTAATGGTGCAGTGTGGAATAGCCTTCCAAGGCTGAGTGATGACTCTTCCAAGAGATAACAATTCGAATTTGTTGAGGTGAGTAAGCATCCTAATTTTTTGCCTTTGTCAAAGGTACCGAAAATGTTTGAAACACCTCTTCTTTTCCTTATCCATCAAAAATAGCTATTGGATCTGACTTGAAAATTCATCAAATGTCCATTCGAAGAGGTTTCAAACCATTCCAACTCAAAAAACTTCGATCTGTGCAAAAATTCGGTCATTCTGGCAGTGACAGGCTTTCGGTGGTTAACCTAGAAGGCTCATGAGTGGATTAACTACCGAAATATCTGTTTTCGGTGGTTAATGAACAATCGTCCTGTTCACCTAAACCACCGAAACATCAGCTTTGAGAAAACTTCAAAATTTGCAAAAATGATTACCTTGATTCTTTGTTGAATGTTCAAGATTTTTTGGATGATGCAGCCCTTGTTTGTGTAGATCTGCGAACTTCAACTGGTGGTGTGGAAGGCTCTGGTGTATCTACCATGGTTGTAGCTAAGTGAGCTAGAGTCTCCAAACCAGTTTGCTCCTGTACTGGCGATTGAGACTCTTTTAATTTCAACCTCAGAATTCTAAGTTGTCTGTACAGCTTCATGTTTTCCCTTATCAATACCCTGTTCCTGTCTTTGATCTTGTCATGCTTTTCTTTGAGGGTTTGGTTTATTTTGAATAGATCTGCATTTCTTTTAGTCAAGTTTGTATTATCCTTTTTAATAACTCTTTCCAAGACTTCCATTTCATAGACTTGTTGCAAGAGTTTATTGATTTTATGTTCCCTAGATGCTTTAGGATTACTTGAAGAGGCTTTTTCCACCGGTGGACTGTGTGCCTCTGGAGGAGTTGGTGAAGGTAAGTTGGAACAATCGTCTGCAACTTTTCCAGCCTGTACATTACCCTGTGTCTCTGCTAACTCTTGTTCTGGTTCTGAATCACTATAGGGTAGGTTTAAAGGGTTACTTCTTGCAGCAGGGTCCTTGGACTGCTCACCCTCAAACTGTAACTTTCTTTTGATTCTTTTATTTTTAACAGAGGATGATTTTGTTGGATCTCTTGGTGGTGAGATACCCTTTTGTTTTCTATGACTTCTTTTAGGAGTAATAGTCTTCTTAGGGGTAGCCTTTTTACCCTTCTCATGTTGTTGGCAATCAGTCTGGAATTCATTCCAGAAGAGGAAATAGTTCCAATCTACCTTCCTTTTCTTCAATGACTCTTTGACAATGAGATTAATGATTCCTTGATGAGACAATCTTCTTTCCACCTTAGTGGGCTTGGCCTTGACCTGTTTAGACATTTTCGTGAGGGATTTGTGCAAGTAAAATGGTAAATTCATGGGAGATCTCCCTGTGAAATGATTTAGAAGCTTGAAGTGGTAGAACATGACTCTGTTGTATCTACCTTCACAGGTGATATAGACAAAGATAGCCTTCAGGAGAGATTTCCATTTAGGTTCCAGATAAGACATTGGTATGTCTTTTTTCCATGTCATATCTTTGTGCAGAGGTTGTAGGTAGGACCTAAACTCAATGTTTGAAGGTACCGTTGATTTAAACCAACAATCACCTGTTCTGGGAAGACCTGTGAACTCAGCTATGGCTGCCTCATCAACCACAAACCGCTCCTTTCCCACTGTTGTTGTTCTTCCATCATACGAGCTAGCAAAATTCTCAGACACCTGTTGATGAAAATATGCTAGTTTTTCACAATAGGTATACACTCTAGTCTACTTGAAGAACTTGGCCACCTCAAGGTGCACCTCAAGGTACCAAACTCAATCCAATTCATCCCTTAGAATTGGCCCTGCTTTCCACATTAGTAAATGCTGACTGTACCTGTGATTAAGGAAAACTACGTGCCAAGGAGACAAAGACTCTATGATTCAGAATGACAGAGAATATGACTCATAGAAGAGCAAATGGGACAGGGTGACATAGAGTTTGGATCACAAATCTCAAACACTAACCAAGTTTAGGAAACAAACTGACTGAAAGCATGCCGAAAATTTTGAGTTTCGGTGGGATATTCATTTAAAATGAAACAAGATGGGTTTTGAACTTACGTGATGACTTGACCTGGCTTGATTGGTATGACAATTGGCTTGAGAGCGATTTGCTGGACTCTTACTGCGCTCGACGATCACCACGAGAAATAGGATTATGATCTCTGGATATGTGTTTGTTTGATGAAATCATGGGCTCAAGACTATCTCAATAACTCCCAAATTCAAATTGATAATGAATGGATATTAAATCAGAGATTTAATGGGGTCATAATGGATTGTGTACTCATGACTGGAAATGGTGAGAGGCTATGTGGCTAATCATTTCTGTTAATCGGGAAACACACATGAATTTTTGTATCATCGTCGAGTCTTAATTTTGAAAAGACAAATGCAGTTGAAAGGACAACAGGATCTCAATTTTCGGATAGATATAACCAGAACGTGCATACCTTACCACCTTCATGAGCTTTCGGCAGTTACATTTCCATCATTGTGCCAATTGGAAACTAGCTCGTGCGAAAGCACGGGCTTTTTATTTTTCCCATTGGAATCTTTTCGGTAGTTAACCTCACTTTTTCTTTTCCCTCTTAACTACCGGGAACAAAGGCTTCCGGTGGTTAATGAGCATGTTTCAGGCTCACCTAAACCACCAAAACCTGAGATTCTGACTTTTGCTTGACCAAACCAAATCAAAAATTCTTTCTGAGCTTATTTTCAAAAAATAGACTCTCTAACCTACCTACAAAAATTTAGGAATAAATTTTGGACCACAACCTATCACCTCAAAAGAAAAATTTCCACCAATTTATTTGAGGAGATAACACCTTCCTTTGAGTACTTTTTAATAACTCTTTATATTTTCTTCATTCTTCTTCTCTAACAACCTAGAGTGCTTCTCTTCATTCTCTATAACTGATGTCAATGTTTGTGTCTCTTTAGCGTTCTTGTTGAGCTTGAAAGTTTTACTTCTCAATATGACAACTTTTTCTTCAAGCTTCTCAACCTCTTCTTCTTTCTTCATTATTTGAGACTCTGTGACTTCTTTTGTTCTTTTTGCTTCTTCAAGATGAATTTTTAATGTGATTATTTCTTCTTCAAGTCCTTTCTCTTCTTGACCAAACTCTGCCTCAAGATATTTTAGATCGTTAGTTCTTTCCTTGAGATGATTTGTTAATATCTTCTCTCTCATTTATGCTTCTTCCTTATGTGCTTCTATTGTGGCTTCCAAATACTTCTTTTGATATTCAAGATTTTCTTTGATCTTTATGGCTTCTTCTAGCTAAGTTCTTAAGTTCTTGATGACCTGTTGGGATTCTTCAAAAATGTGAACACTTTCCTTTTGTTTCACCAATTCTTTCTTGAGTGACTTGTTTTCTTCTCTTAGTTCATCTAAAGCACTAATCAATTCTGCTTCATAATTGTCTTCCTTTTCAATTAGTTTTTTTTTCTTATTTCCTTCATGGCATTCTATTTCAAGATGTCCATGTTTTTCACAATTAAAGCAAAACAACATACCTCTGGTGATTATGTACTCTTCATATTCTAAATCTATTTGACATGGTGAACATAATTCTTCTTGATCTGTATCTGCATCTTCTTTGGAATTTTCGTTCTGCGATGGGTGAAGAATATATGTCATGTAACTTATCCCAAAGTTCTTTGGCTGATGAACATTTACCAACCTTTTCTCTTACCGGATTAGGTAATCCTTCCTAGATGAAATCCATTGATATTTTTTTATTCTTCTTCAATTCCTTCTTGGCTGCAATATTTGCCCTTTTTGAACTATCATATCCTGTAACAACTGATAGCCAAATATAATGTCCATGTGCCTGTAAAAATACTTCCATCCTTCTGCTCAACATCTCACACATAAAACCATTCTGACCATTAAACATTGGTACTCCATTCTCAGAATAATCCATGATATCCTTTCAGTGGTTAAATTGTTTCTTGAAAGAACCATCTCTGCTACCAATTGTTGGATTACTAAGAGGGGGGTGAATAAGTAATAGATAAATTTAATCATTTTTCACCATAAAATGCAAGTTTTATATCAATGTAGAATTATCATCCAATAGTTGTAGAGTAAATAAACAATGAACAAATGAGCAATCACACACATACATAGTACACCAATGTTTTACGTGGAAACCCAAAGCGAGAGAAAACCACAGAATGTGTTTTCTTATATTCCTTTAAGAATTACATTCATTGGAAGCACCAACTTCCTTTGTTTTCCAGCTGCAACTGGAAGGAGGCTCCAACCCCCTAGTTTCTCAGGCTACAACCTAAGGGAAGCTCCAACTCCACAATTCTCCAGCTACAACTAGAAGGAGGCTACAACCCCCTATGTTCTCTGGCTACAACTAGAAGGTGTCTAAAACCACCTGTCCTTGCCCCATCCAACCGCCCTGACATATAAGTAGAATTATGGAACCACTGTCACACTATCATTGTGAGATATATTGTTGTAAACCTGTACCAATAAACCTGCACTAAACAACCTGTACCAATAACCTGAACCATGCATCAACCATGCATCAACCTGTACCTCAACTTGTAATCAACATGTACCATAAACAAGTGCATCAACCATGCACCAACCTGTACCATCAACGAGTGCATCAACCATGCACCAAACCTATACGAATAACCTGTCACAACAACATGTCCAAACAATCTATCACAACAACCTGTCTCATTAATATTATCAACCAAATCAGATCTAATCATCAGTATCAATCACCAAGACAACTCTCAAAGATTTGCATCAACCAAGCATAACACAACAACTCATAATCATCACCAACATCAATATGTGCTTCTAATAATATACCAATACAAGTATGCTACATCATCCATAAACCATGTGTCAACAATACTACTAACAAGTGCCTCCAACCATGTACCAATTACGTATCAATCATGTATCAATTACTCATCAACTATGACTCATCAAGATGCACCAACATCTTCAACCATACACCTCATGTATGTGCCGACTCATCAACTACTTGTCTCAACCATGTACCCAACATGTACCTCAACCAAAATTCCTCATCAATTTCATCATCCAAATATGATTTGTAACTCTGTAATAGACCTGGTGTATATGATCATATACCTACAAACCTTCTTTAACTTTAACAACAAGAGAGTAGCATTTTCATCAAACTTTACTTTAGTCTCACATGACTAGTTTTGGATTAGTCAACAACCCTAACTTGATATAATAATAACTATGTACCTGTAATGAATAAAGACTGAAAATAGTACATAATGTTCTTCAGTGTGTTTTATGTAATTCCTCCAGGTGTCACTACTTGGAACCTCTTAGAAAAGGATTTATAGAAAAAATGACATACCTTGTTGAACTCTGGCTTATTCTAGAGAGAGAACGTGTAGAGCGTGCCCCGCATGGAATATTTGGTGTATGCATATGAAAATTATACATAGAATACTAAAGACTGTATTCTAACCAGGACATTTGGTCTTACTTAATTTGGATCTTTTATGAAGAAGTTATGAATTTTTTACCCGAAACACCTGTTTTAGACTAGTTTTAGGACTAGCCACAAACCCTATTGTCCACGAAGTGTAACTCCAAAAATACAATGACCCATAAGCTAGAATTTGTACCATAGCTATTTGGATATGTTTCCTCAATGGTCTCCCAATTTCATGGTCTAAATCATTCTAGAAAAAAAACGTTATTGCAAAAATGGTGAGATGACCTGTAAATAGCATACCTTAGAAAGCATCATCAAAAGAATTTATCCTCCCTTGAATTTTGGCCTTCTTTACTTCACCTTCCCTCTGAAATTTGGCTTAGATATCCTTTGGTTACCTCAGTCACTTGTATATATTCAATATTCTCAAAGGTGATTAAAATGAGAGAGCCTTGCCTCTTATTTATACTTTCATGTAGCTTCCTCAAGGGGTTATGTTTTAACCATCTTAACCCAGTTTCCTTATTTTTGGGTTAACCCACTTCTAACCACTTGTCCACTTAGTAATTTCTCCATTAACTTTATTATTTAAATAATTTATTTTGTATCCACTTTGATTTATAGTACACTCATCACTTCACTTTATTATTTAAATAATTTCTTCTTTGCAAACATTTTTACTACTTTGACTTTTGGGGGCTTCTAGATGACTCATGAGGGTTCTCCAACTTCATAAGGCCATAACTCTCTAACCATGAGGAGTTATGTGACGTTCCACATACCACCGGAAATATCATGACATGTACTATCCATATAAAATAGTATTTCCTTCAAATATATTAAAACTCATACTTTTATACATCAAACAAACTTGGGTCCATTACCCAAACCTTTGTGCTACCAATATTCTCTACCATACTTTCTCCAAGGGTTGACATCAATCGCTAAGGGTTGACATCAATCTACAATATCACTCTCCAATGGTTGACATCAATGATAACCAACAATCCATACCAATTGTCCATCAACCTAAGCCAACTGTCTGACAAAGTATATGCAGAAAATAAATAAATAAATCCGCTCTATTTCTAATTTTCCAAGATCACACAAAGCACACGACAAATAGAATACACATAATAGAAAGAGTAGCAACCCAGAAATAAAAACATAAATTTGAAATATTTGTTTTTTGACTGGTGGAATCAACAACTAGTCGAGCATGTACTTGCATGACACGTGGTTGGGTTATCTGATTGCTACCACTATAACCTCCAGGAATGCCAACCTGGTCCCTCGCGCGATACACAAGGCTAGTCGAGGGTTTCAAATCGGTGACTTCACATAATGGAGTGCCTTAACAATACACTCCACCACCAATTTTTCTACACCTTGAGGGGTAACAGAAAATTGAAATATTAACTCTATAAAACAATTTTTAAAAATGTGTATTCAGACTTTATACTTTTGAATCTGACTAAAATGGTCATATATTGGGCAAATGGAAACCTTTTTGAGTGAAATTAAAATTTTTTATAACTGAAATAATCTCTCTAGACACAATGGAATAGTCCTCTTAGCTCATAAATGCACAAAAATAACAGAACCTAAAATTGTAGTAATACGACATCAGGATCTTGATCAACAACATGAGCAGATCTTCAAATGGGAATCAATACCATGTTTGACAAAATAGGGTATTACCATGTAAGATGAACACCTTTAGTGACCACTCACACAACTAGATCCAATATCAACACGCTAATATTTTTACATGGTTAAAATCCTCAAAGAGGAAAAAGTCCACGACCTTAGCCAGCGTGGCCACTTGAGGCAATTTATTGATGAAAAAGAAAAATATTTTACAAGAGAGTTTCTCACAATCGATCATCAACAAATGTCCATTCATGCTCTTTAAATAGAGATCATGGACCAATCAGGGTTAAGCCATAGATCAATGTAGCCATTAAGATCAAGGAGAATATGAGTTGTCATATCACTCTATGTTTAGAACATATCGTGACCATCATATTGCATAACTACAAATGCATACTAATGCATACTAAAGAAACACACTTTTACCTAAAGACTCATTACATCAAGTTGATATTAACTAATTCATAAGTGTTTAAATATCTCAACATAATCAATGCATATAATTTTTATAAGTTGTACATGACATCTTTCTATACCATTCCTGAAATTTTCATAAAAAAGAATATCAAGTTTAATTGGTTCAATAAATTCAATCATAGAGCACAACATGAGCACTATCTAGAATTTATGCATGTGCATAATTTTTTTAATTTGGCTTTGAATATTCAAACTTCAAATTATGGATTGTACCTAGAAGGTCAAGAGACAATAATTAGATTTCATTATTCAAATTATGTAATTGTTTGAGCTACCCAATGAAATGAAAAGTCTTGGGAGTTGTAAAATCACTTAGTCTAGATTAGATATTTGAAGACATGATGTGATTGGGGAATATGGTTTCTCATTCATTAACCTGTGGAGAGAGTCTGTGTAGAATCTAGAGACGTTGGTGGTTCTATGAATGTATGGAATTTAGAATTTATGTATTTCCATCGATTGAATAAAGACTAAGATTTATGTTGGTTGATTCTTGTGTGTAAGATCTCCTAAATTGTGTGGTTTTTTGTTGTGAGATTATCTTGTATGATTATGATCACAATATAATTTTGCATCAAGTGGTATTATAGTCTTTTAAATCTTTAGGAGAGGAATATATTGGCATATGATATTGTTGGAAGTGATATTCTAATTTGTGGAAAATATTTATGCCTATGTTGAATGAGTTTTGATGGTGGAAGTTGCACTAGCAAACAAAAATTTCGAGAAGAGTATTCTTTGTGACAATACTAAGAGTGCATTGATCTGTGAATGATAGTTGTAGTGAAAATTACCATAAGAATTGGAATAAGCATCCACCTAGAAGAAGAAATAAAATGAACTAGAGAAATTCATAATATCAAGAGACGAAAGATACAAGATATATGAGAGAGCCAATGGAAGAAACAATATGAAGAATGAAAGAGTTAGAAGCTAGAGTCATAATTAATTCTAGAGAAGAATCAACCCAAAGAAGAATAAAGACAATATTTCAATGAAACAAATCATGGTATGCAATTGTTTCAAGTTTTGAAAGAAAGAGGTAATGATAGAGTAGCATTTGAAATTATGATGGTAACCTAAAAGATGAGAATTCAAATGATTAGATAGTAGAAGTAGAAAGATATTTTGATCGTGAGAAAATTGAATACCCCCACAATTTGAAGTTTGCTACCACCAAGTTTAAGGTTCATGCAACTTTATGGTGGGATTGTGTTAAAAAACATAGAGTTGATAATCACAAGGATAAAATCAGGACATCGAAGAAAATGGTAAGATTAAAGATAAATTCTTAACTATGGATTATTAGTAATTTTTGTGAAAACATGCCTAGAATTAGAGGCAAAAAGAGACATGAGTTTGAGAGTACATTGAATATTTTTTCATATTGTCAATCAAATAAAGCATCAAGGAACCAAACTTTAAGAGGGTCACAAGGTATGGTAATGGTCTAAGATTTCAAATTTAAGATGAGATGAGTACTCATTATTTTCATATTGTAGATGAAATATACCAGATTGTTGTTAGAGTTGAAGAGAATCCTAGTAGAATACAACAACAATAGAGGAAGAGGTGGTCAAGGAAGAGGTTGTGTAGGATTTGGAAGAATCCAAACACATACATAGGAGGTAACAATGCTAGTAGAGGGAGGTTTTGGTAGAGGAAGAGGAGACAAGTATGTTCCTACATGTTTCAAGTGTTGGAAACAAGGGCATAAGATGGAAATTTTTATTGAGAATCCAAATGATAGAATAATAAATAATGTAATAGAACACCTGGAACAAGTAGAGGAGTATTTTGTTAGAGACAATATTGCAGAAATTCACCAAGAGCAAGGAGAAAATAATATGTTCATAAAAGTGTTGCTCAAGTTGGAGGAGAAAGTTGTTGAAGAACCTGTGGAGAGGAAGAATATTTTCAAGACAAAGTGTAAGATACAAGGCAACTATTATAATATGATTATTAATGGAGGTAGCATAGAAAATTTAGTGTCTACATAAGTGGTAGATAAGTTAGATTTTATATGTACCCTAGTGATCCAAAATGGATCCAAGAAGGCCTAAAAATCAAAGTTCTTGGAATCGGACGAAACCAACGCCATTGCGTCGGGATCGTCACATTGATTCTGCAAATTGACACCGTATGCAAAAGTTATCGCGTTCTAATCGATTTCCCAAACATGCAAAAATTCAAACTGGTCAAAATCAATAGGTTGTATTGTTGACGTCAGCAGTACAATAGGTGACATCAGCAGAGACATGTGGAAGCACGAGGAGGCACGTGTAACTCGATTTTCGCATTTTCGGGTTGAGTTGGACCAGTACGGAAATGACATGTGGCATTGTACGAACGTGACACATGGTAGTCTCTACGTGACGTGGCCCAATGACAGGCTGACACGTGGTAATATGGACGACAAGTGGTTGTACGGATGCTGATGTGGCAGAGTGACTGGGTAGTATGGATGTCGATATGGTAGCTAAATGGGCTAGTGACTTGGAAGTACAAACACTGACGTGGCACAACATGTGGTTGTATGACAGTGACATGGCATTTGACCGTGCATATTGATCGGGTTGTTGACTGTGTGATGACTATACCGTACGGGTGAATCATAGGGTGACACGTGGCTCAATCAGAGGGTGCCACGTGGCACCCCAGATTTTGCCAATGTTGGCTAGGCCAAAAATTTAGTTGTGACTCCATCAGGTTCGAATCCCCGACCTCGGCATGGGAAACGGACTACACCAAATGCGTTAGCCACCCGAGCTACTATGATCCTTGTTCAAACATATGGAAAAAATATGTTTTAAATTGAATGGTGGAAAATTTTTTGGGCTAAGCCCCGGTCGGAGGGGGCCAGTGCGAGTCCACTTGGCACCCCACGTGATCGGGGGCTAAGAGCCAAGAGCCAAGCCAACAGTTTTGGGGTGCGTGGAAGTTTAATCCATAGGCCACATGGCCATGAATACGACCAGCACAAGGAAGACCAAGGGCTAAAGACTAGGGTCAACACCTAGCCCAGGGCCATATGGAACGTTCCATATGCCCAGGGGCCAGGAGAAAGGGGGTTGTGCCTAGATTTTCCCAATTTTGGGTTTTTAAACTATATAACATGATTTTTGTGGATTTTTACACTGATTTTGGAGGATTTTTTCCATTTTGGAGGGATCTCGAGCCCGATTTGAGGCCAAGTCTAGGGAGGAAGTTGGGATAGGATCACCAACTCAAATCCTATATAAATCATAGGTTTTGGACAAACTAGGAGGTTCATATTGGAAGAATGAAGATGATTTTTTGAATCTTGAAGCCATTTTTATGCAGGGAAGTCATTCAGGAAGCGAACTTTGAAGGCCAATTCTGAGAGCTACGCTCAACCTTTTTCAGTGTCGTCGGTTGTGTTTGATTCTTGAGGTTGAGCAAAAAAAACAAATACAAGTTTTTAATCCTTTTGACACTTTTCTAATGTGTTTTTAAAGCATTGAATATAAATAATAAATCCTCACCCACTGAGACAAAGACCCAAAGACGTAGGCAATCTTGTCGAACTCCATTAACAACTTTGTTTGTATGGTTTGTTGTTCTTTGTGCTTATATTCTGATCCACATTTCTTTATGATGGATTCTATAATATCTCGTTAAGTTCTTCTTCTTTCCTTAATTCCTAATTGGTAATTGAACACATTATTAAAACTTAACCAAGTCTTTAAAGATCAATTTTGGATCAAGTGGTATCAGAGAGGATTGACAGTTCGTTGTTTGAGCTTGCATGATTACTAGGGAAAAGTTGAGTCATGGTGAAGGCGAGCTTGTAGAAGGGGATCCTTAAATTGGATTGTAATGTCCCCATTTTGGGACATTATAACATTACAACATTTCAGAGTGTTATGCCTACTCGAGTAGCCAGATAGGGGTGACAGAGAGTTCGGGAGATACTGAGGGGTTTATTTGGGCCCGACTTTCATTGTTCATCATCAGGATCCATTCCGCATAGCTTGGCTTTGGTTTCGTTGCATTCCGACAATTTCCGTAATTTTGAGTTATTATGGGTCATATCTTAATTAAATTCACTAAGAAGGTCATAATGAGCATATTACTTGGAGAAACCTCTTGGTGTGATAGCTCATCAGAATCGGGAAGAAGAGCACTACAGGATAAGATGGTGAGAAGTGACTTTCAGTGGCTGGAGAAGCCATAAGGATGGATAAATCACTTTTTAGAGGTAAAATGGTTAATTAATTAATTAATTAAGTGATTTAATCAAGGAATAATAAAATAAAGTAAAATTCACTTGGAGGGAAGAAGTCAACAATGAATTAGGGTTTCAGTAGTGATTTAGGGTTTTGGAAGTCAACAGTGAATTAGGGTTTCAGCAGATATTTAGGGTTTTGGAAAGCTATTAAGGAAGGGTCAGCGACCTAATTCATGATTATGCAGATTATGACTTATCATTGAGGAGAAGAGGTGTATCTCAGGAGAGATATTTTAGTGTATTCTAGGAGGAAGACACCAGTTGGCTGATTTCAGTGTTGAAAGACACACCCTAGTCACCGAGAAGATCATCCAGATCTTCCATCACTCTTCATTGATTCCGCAGTGCTCCCATATTCCGGGTATTATCTTTTAGTTGCTCATTTGTATTCTAGCTAAGATCCTTTTGTCTTTTGATCTAGCTGAGTGTTTTTATTTTATTCAGCCGCAGTTGCTTATTTATATTCCGACTAAGATCCTTTGTATGTTGATCTAGTCAAGTATTTTCAGTTATTCAGCCGCATTCGGCCATTTTGTAATCCACGGGGATATCATAATACAAACTTGCAGTCCTTTGTCACATTTATTATTTGTATGATCATTTATATGTTGTAAACCTTTGATCCTACACACACATTAGCAGCATTTCCCAGACTAGCCAAGTCAGCAACATTACAGTGGTATCAGAGTTGGTTTTCCTGCCAGCCTAAGGGGAAAATTAGATAAGGATGTAGATACATCATTACCAGCGAGTGGATTGACAGGAGCACAGATGGAGCCTACACCCATTATATGCAGGGAGCGTTGCTACAGTTGCAAAGTTCCTTGGAAGCCAAATCACCAATGCAGGGGTAAAGGGAAGGTGCACATTGTTGAGGTGCACTATGACAATGAGGATGAAGAGATGCATGTGAATGCAACCATAGATTCCTATTTAGAGAAGTCCAATAAGGGTAGTGAGTCTTGCACATCTGAGGGACAGTTGGAGGGACAGGATGATATCGCATATCCTTCATCTTCCCCATCAGGTAATGTTGAGGATTCAACACTTCAACATAGTGGTGACACTTGTGAGGATTCATATGTGTTGGAACTTAAACATGATGAGCTTAGGAGGTTGGATGACCTATTGGTGGGTGTATACATGGCTTCCAGGAAGTCATGTATGGAGAATGATGTGATTCCTATGATGAGTGAACCACATTTTTCATCTTCTCAATCACCTATCATAGCTACGACACATGAGGATATCAGTGGCATTCCCGATATGGTAGAGGAGCCTTGTGTCGGGATTGTACACAAGGAACATATGGATCTGCAGACCCAGGAGCAGAGGTATGGCTTGGATATAGTTGACCTTACACATACCTATCAATATGAGGAGAGTGAATCACCACTCTTGGAGATTCCATTGATGGACTAGGTTGTGGAGAGCGACAGCTTGTTGGGACACTCACTCCCAGAATTGGTCTACAGTGATGAGGATGCACTCCTTATTGGTCGAAATGACCATAGCACGTGTCTGGACACATCTGTATGGGATCCAGGCGTAGTTGATATTAGTAGGGTGAGTGCACGGGAGGATACAACTTCCCATACAGGATAAGGTGCAATTCAGATAGGGGTCGCAGTTGGTGATGGCGTGCAGTGGCATGCAAGAGGACTCAGTAGCACAGGGGACAATGGGTAGTTCAGTGCCTTATATTTTGAGGAGTGTGTTGTTGTGGATTCCATTGTTGACACTAGTAGTGAGAGGCATGAGGTAGCACCTCAGCAGGATTGTGACCAGGAGTCATGACACTTGGCAGGATAGTTGAGAGTCAGTGAGGGCATGATCATGGCAGCCACTAGATGCATTGATGATACACATGCATTGGTGGCAAGTTATTATTGGAGGACCTCGATGGCACAAGATAGTTTATATGGGGGATGTGTCACTGATGACTTCCATACACTCATGGAGAGAGTGATTGTGATGAGGGTTGACTACCAGCAGTTGTTGATGGATAGGGATTACCTATTGGAGGTTGGCGAGATGTATCACAGGGAAATGAGGGAGTAGGAGGTTAAGGTGGACCGAATCACTCATGAGATGGTGAGAACATGGAGATTCTTGGAAGGCACACAGAAAACCCTTCAGGAATTAGAGTCCAGATTAGAGGAGCTCCTTGAGGAAACTAGACAAAAATCCACTACACCTATTTCAGCAAAGAGTCAAATATATCCCTCAACCACATTGCGAGAGGATGTTGGTGGTTTAGCAGTGGAGCACCAGTTGAGGGAGGAGCATGAAGATTACCCAGGATCACTGATGAGTATGGAGAGATATGATTCAGAGATACATGAGTATATCCATAGGTCACAGGGACCACCCTTCACGAGGGGTGGTGAGACAGTTGGGCACACATGTACACAGGGGATTCTAGAGCTAGGGGCAGTTTTGAGGATGCTTCCATTTATGTTTTAGGATTGGTTGACCTTCATGTAGAGGATGACCCCATAGTACACCCAGGATGCATGATGTTGTAGGTGTATACAGGAGATCACATGAGTATGCAAGGGCACACAATGATGAGTGGTAGTTCACAGAGACATACAGAGGTGTACAGTGGAATTCAAGGGGACGCATTGGATGGCAGAGAGGAGATGTACTCAATAGAGCATGGAGATTCCTCTCCCTTGCAAAAATATATAGATCTGGGAGATCACCTTCACCGTAGAAGCAGTTGCATGAGTGATTATGGATGGAGAATGATTGACCCACAGTTGGTAGAGATACCTACTGTTGTACTTGATGGTTGGTGTTCAGTGATGAGTATAGGTGATTATTTACCATGGGTGCCGATGAACGAGATTTTGGTTAATACCTTTGGATTGACCAAAGCATATGCTACTTTCTAGTCCTACAGTTGGTTACAGATATTTATGATGGCCTTTCCCGATACTTTCATCATTGATAGTAGTACAGGGGGAGCTAGGCAGTGGCAGGGGGCATAGAGAGTTGGTAGGCCGAGACCACCTAACATGAGTGTCTTGATTGCATACATCAAGATAGGGGTGGATCATCAGGCGCAGATAGTTGAGGCCTTGGGAATGATGGCGAGTATATTAGGCCATGGGACAAAGGATATCTCAAAGGTTGCTACATATTCAGACTCTCATTGGGATGAGGGTGGAGTGATTTCGATAGTTACTGGTAGGGCACATCAACAGTTAGTGGGGATTGGAAGTGATGAACTTCCAAATTTGACATGGGATCCAGGAGTCCATTTGGTCAATAGTTTATTTCATCTTATGAGGATCCAGGAGTGGAAGATCCATAATGGATACATTGATCAGACAGTCATGATCAGAGTAGAGCAGCATCAACATGATGGTCCTTGTCAGAGACTAGCATGGGGCCCTGGTTGGTGATTCGTTGAGGTCTTGTAGTACCTCACTATGGCAGCAACATGTTCAATCGGTGGGGGTCGTGTTGGGTTTGGTATGGTCTGGTAGGATAGATTCATTTTGATTTGAGACCATGTGTTATTTGCAGGAGACTCATGGTAGTGATATGTTACAGGATTATATCTCATGAGGCATTGCAGTTCATATTTTGATATGGGATCCGGTGATTGGAATGCTTGGTAGTTCAGCGTTTGATGGAATTGAGTTTAGAGTAGAGTGGTTGCTCGGGGAGTTGACTGAGATTCTTTGGCCATTGATCATTCTACTAATCAGGAGCATGTGGGTGTCATGTGTGGTGAGCACTTGCAGAGACCACATCTTGAGGGGAGTCTACCTTGTATCACACAGGCGGATATGGAACCCTGGTATCATATGTAGTTGGATTTAGTTATTGCTTGAGGACAAGCAATCTTCCGGCAGGGAGGATTGTAATGTCCCCATTTTGGGACATTATAACATTACAACATTTCATAGTGTTATGCCTACCTGAGTAGCCAGATAGGGGTGACAAAGAGTTAGGGAGATACTGACGGGTTTATTTGGGCCCGAATTGCATTGTTCATCATCAGGATCCATTCCGCACAGCTTGGCTTTGGTTTTGTTGCATTCCGATGATTTCCATAATTTTGAGTTATTATGGGTCATATCTTAATTAAATTCACTAAGAAGGTCATAATGCCCATATTACTTGGATAAACCTCTTAGTGTGATAGCTCATCAGAATCGAGAAGAAGAGCACTACATGATAAGATTGTGAGAAGTGACTTTCAGTGGCTGGAGAAGCCATAAGGA
The DNA here is from genome assembly GCA_009831015.1 of Picea engelmannii. Classification (NCBI taxonomy): domain Eukaryota; kingdom Viridiplantae; phylum Streptophyta; class Pinopsida; order Pinales; family Pinaceae; genus Picea; species Picea engelmannii. Next base: position 236,503 of record ML779674.1, read on the forward strand.
TGTATAAATCACATTTTAGAGGTAAAATGGTTAATTAATTAAGTGATTTAATCAGGGAATAATAAAATAAAGTAAAAGTCACTTGGAGGGAAGAAGTCAATAGTGAATTAGGGTTTCAATAGTGATTTAGGGTTTTGGAAGTCAACAGTGAATTAGGGTTTCAACAGGGATTTAGGGTTTTGGAAAGCTATAAAGGAAGGGTCAACGACCTAATTCATGATTATGCAGATTATGACTTGTCATTGAGGAGAAGAGGCACATCTAAGGAGAGATAGTTCAGTGTATTCCAGGAGGAAGACACCAGTTGGCTGATTTCGGTGTTGAAAGACACACCCTAGTCATCGGGAAGATAATCCAGATCTTCCATCATGCTTCATTGATTCCGCAGTGCTCCCATATTATGGGTATTATCTTTTAGTTGCTTATTTGTATTCCAGCTAAGATCCCTTTTTTTTTTTTATCTAGCTGAGTGTTTTTATTTTATTCAGCCGCAGTTGCTTATTTATATTCCAACTAAGATCTGTTGTATGTTGATCTAGTCGAGTATTGTCAGTTATTCAGCCGCATTCGGCCATTTTGTAATCCACAGAGATATCATAATACAAACTTGCAATCCTTTGTCGCATTTATTATTTGTATGATCATTTATATGCTGTAAACCTTTGATCCTACACACACATTAGCAGTGTTTCCCAGACTAGCCAAGTTAGGAACATTACATGGATCAAGAAAGAGGACTTCCCAAAGTGAGGAGATGGCATTGGAAGAAGGCATTTCTTAGAATGAGATAGAGTTGCAAAAGACTTTATTCGCCATGTATTAGATGGTAAAGGTCTTATATGAGGATTACTTGGAACGGAAGAGGCCTTTCCAAGGGGAATCATCAAAACAAGACAAAAGTGAAGAAGGAGAGGATCCTCCTAAAACTCCACGTTCACCTCCTTCTTCTCCATCATCATCTTCTTCTTCAAGTACAAGTTCAAAATCGATCGCAAGAAAACATTCCCATAAACATAAACATGATATGTATTTACTTAAGCTTGATGTGAAATTTGAATTGCCCATGTATGATGGTGAATTCAATGTTGAGAGGCTTGATAATTGGGTCAGACAGATGGAATTTTATTATAGCATGCAACAAATCAAATATGAGGCAACTCAAATCAAGTTGGCATCGCTTTGTCTTGCAGGCACAACACTCATCTGGTGGTAGAGTAAGTTGAAAAATGGCACGTGTTAAGTTGGTAATGAATTTCCATCATGGAAAGATTTTGTTTTTGCACTTAGAAAAAAAAATTATCCTTTGGGTTATAAAGAGAAGGCTTTAATTGAATGGAAAAGAATTAAATTAAGAAAAGGAAAAACGGTGCAAGAATACACAGATGAATTTCGTAAGATGGCATTAATGTTAAATATTCCATTAGATACCCAAGAAGATCTTATGAAGTATATAGGATGTTTTCCTGCACATATTCGTAACACTTTATTTATGTTTGTACCTACTAATCTTGATGAGGTTTTTTTTCAAGCAACATACATTGAAGCAAGGAAAACGTGAGTTGGTGTATCAAGGGAATTGTCTTCAAGGAAATAAGACAAACGGAAGGGGAATGGAAAGAAATCAAATTCAGCGACAGTGAAGGAAGGGAATCTCTCTTGCAAACATTGCAAGAAAGAAGGGCACGATGATGACCATTGTTGGAAATTGTACCCAGAGAAGAGACCGAAATGGTTCAAAGAAAGGAAAGGGAGTAAAACAGTTGCAACAACAGCATGACCAACAGACTTGGGATATGATTCAGGTGATGAGACTAAGATCACAACAGTTGGTTTGATAGGTAAAATTGGTGATGGATATGATTCTAGAAGTAAATTGTTTCATATAAGGGTCATAATGAAACTACTAAGATTGATACATTGATAGATAGTGGATCTCAATCTAACTTGATATCAGAGGAAGTGGTTAAACAATTGGGATTGACAACTAAACTACATCATAAACCTTACTCACTTAAATGGATAAGAAACAATCATAAATTTCACATAACAAAGCAATGCACTTAAAAGTTTGCAATTTCATCAAAATTTGTGGATGAGGTAACGTGTGATGTGGTGCCACTCAATGAATGTGGAATGGTCTTGGGCATCCCTTATTTGTATGATCACAAAGCAATCTTCTACAGGGAACATAATCAATATCACTTAACTAAAGAAGGCAATAAATATGTTATACATGTTCATCACATAAAAGAAAATCAATCTCTTCAAACAATGGAACAATTAAGGAAGGCAATTTATGCAAGCAACACACCTATAATTGTGTCAAGTAAAGAAGTTGATCTTAAGCATGAACATGAGATGGTTGTAGAATGGAAGATCAATCATATTTTTCTTCAATATAAGCTAATGTTGTGCAAGCACATCAAACATATTAGCTCATTTGCAGTCATATTTATGATGTTATCGATGTTAATGTTTTCAACATGGATGGTAGTGGCTTCAGTAAGATGTGAAAGAGTACAAGTGGCTAACAATATGTTGTCAGTTGTCATGGTTGTTTTTCAGTTGATTATGATGAGACGGGTGCACAGGACATATTTTAAAGACAAAGGACAAGTGGGGTGGCCTATCCCGCACTTGATGACTGGTTAATACCCTTTTGGAGGACCAAAAGGTCTTAGTGGGGAGGCATGATCCAAAATGGATCTAGGAAGGCCTAAAAAACAAATTTCTTAGAATCAAATGAAACCATTTCCATTGTGTCGGGCTCGTCGCATTGATTCCGACCATATAATTTTTTCTACAACTGGACATCGTATGTGAAAGTTATCGCGTTCTGATCGATTTCCCGAACACGCAAAAAGTCAAATTGGTCAAAGTCAATAGTACGTACTACTGATGTCAGCAGTATGACAGGTGACATCATGATGATGCCAACAGGAACACGTGGCAACATGAGGAGGTGACACATGTCACTCGGTTTTGGCATTTTCAGGCGTAGTTGGACCAGTACATAAATGGCACATGGCACTGTATAGACGTGACATGTGGCAGTCCGTATGTGACATGGCCCAATGATAGGATGACACATGGCAGTACGGATGAAAAGTGGTTCTACGGATGATGATGTGGCAGAGTGACTGGGTAGCATGGATGTTGACGTGGCAGGTGACTTGGCAGTATAGACATTGACGTGGCACGACATGTGGTTGTACGACAGTGACGTGGCAGGTGATCGTGCATGTTGACTGTGTGTTGAATGTACCATATGGATGAATCACAAGGTGACATGTGGCCCAATTAGAGGGCGCAATGTGGCACCCCAGATTTTTCCAATGTTGGCTAGGCCAAAAATTCGATTGCGACTTCGTCGGGCTCGAACCCCCGACCTAGGCATGGGAAACACACTACACCAAATGCGCTAGCCACCTGGGATACTATGATCCTTATTCAAACATATGGCGAAAATATGTTTTAAATTGAATGGTGGCAGATTTTTTGGGCTAATCCCCGGTTGGAGGGGGCCAGCGTGAGTCCACTTGGCACCCCACATGACCGGGGGCTAAGAACCAAGAGCCAAGCCAACAGTTTTGGGGCATGTGGGATTTTAAGCCATAGGCCACATGGCCATGCATACGACTAGCACAACGAAGACCAAGGGCTAAAGACTAGGGCCAACGCCTAGCCCAGGGCCATATGGTGCACTCCATATGCTCAAGGGCCCAAGGAAAGGGGGTTGCACCCAAATTTTGCAAATTTTGGGTTTTTAAACTATACAACATGGTTTTTGTGGATTTTTGTGCTCATTTTGGAGGATTTTGGCCATTTTGGGGGGATGTGGAGCCCGATTTGAGGCCAGACCTTGGGAAGAAGTTGGGATAGGATCACCAACTCAAATCCTATGTAAATAATAGGTTTTTGATAGACCAGGAGGTTCATATTGGCAGAATGAAGATGAGTTTGTGAAGCTTGAAGCCATTTTTATGCAGAGAAGCCATTGAGGAAGTGAACTTTGGAGGCCAATTCCGAGAGCTATGCCCAACCTTTTTCAGTGCTGCCAGTTGTGTTGGATTCTTTAGGTAGATAAAAACACAACCATGTGAGTTTTTAATCCTTTTGACACTTTTCTGGTGTACTTTTGAAGCATTTAAGAGAAAATAAGAAATTCTCACCCATTGAGACAAAGGCCCGAAGACGTAGGCAATCTTGTCGAACTTCGTTAACAACTTTTTTGTTATGGTTTGTTGTTATTTGTGCTTATATTCTGATCTACATTTATTTATGATGGTTGCTATACTATCTCATTAAGTTATTCTTCTTTCCTTAATTCCTAATTGGTAATTTAACACATGCTTAAAACTTAACCAAGTCTTTAAAGATCAATTTCGGATCACCTAGTGCATAAGGGTGTCATGGCTATAGAAAGGAAATCAAGTTATTGTTTCTCAACCATGCTTATTGAGTTGTCAAATGAGAGACTATGAAGATCAAGCTTTGTGTGATGTTGTTTCCATGGATGTTTGTCATATATTGTTGGGTAGACCTTGGTTGTATGACAAAAGAGTATTTCATGACAGGATGAATAATACTTATCAATTTGAGAAAGGAGGAAGAAATTTCAAATTACATCTAAGCATTGATGAGAATGATGGATATAGAAACAACAACAAGATTATGATTTGTTCAGTCAAATGATTCATGGAAGGAATGAAGAGTTCAAAGTGTTTCCTGGTAATTTTTCCAAATATGCTCGAAGAGGAAGAAGAGGAAAGGAAAGTACCAATAGAAGTCAAATAATTGTTGGAGGAATACAAAAATATTATTACAAATGATATGTCAATGGCAGTACCTCCAATTAGATATATTTCACATTAGATTGATTTGATACTTGGATTGATTTTTCTAAACAAATCACCATATAGGATGACCCCTATAAAAAGTGAAGAAGTTAATAGGCAAGTTTAAGAGTTTCTAGATAGAGGCCCGATAGGAGAGAGTTTGAGCCCTGCATAGTACTTGCAGTACTAGTTCCCAAGAAAGATGGAGAATGGATGATGTGTATAGACTCTAGGGATATAAATAAGATCATTATTAATTACAAAATTACATTTCCAAGGATGGATGATATTATGAACTATTCGAGTGGAGCATGATACTTTTCCAAGTTTGATTAGAAGAGTGGGTATCACCTTATAATAATTAGAGAAGGATGTGAATGGAAGACAATATTTAGGAAAAAGGAAATACCACGTGAGTAGTTAGTTATACCATTTGGGTTGAGGAATTACTTTATTTAATGAAAATTTGAATGAGACTAGAAGGAAGTACTATTTTTATGATCAATAATTCTATACTATAATTTAAGTGCTAAAGAATGGAGACATTATTTATTTCCTAAGGATTTTATGTTGTACATTTCTCACCAAGCACTTCAGTATATTAACAATCAAGGGAATATGAATCAAATACATATGAAATATGTAGAATTCTTGCAAAGTTGCTTAGATGTTTTGAATAAAAAAATTAGGAAAGTCTAATAGGGTTTTTAATGCAGTGATTAAGGGAGTATTGTTGTTGAGTACTATGGATATTGAGGATGCGGGTCTATATAATATGTGTTGTAACCCTTGAGATGTTTCTAGCTAGGAAACTATGCCAAGACATCCATTTCAAATATATTCTAGTTGAATTTTTAGTTTTCTTTAACCTATCCTAAAACATAGTTTTTATCCTTTTATGTGAAATATTAACCTTTAAAACTTAATTAATCAAATGATTATACCTTGAGAGGCATAACTTCTATATTTCGGATCAGTTATAATTTAAAAAGTGACCAGAAGAATAAAAGATAACAAAATAAAAATAGAAAAAAGGCATGATATTTGAATAAATTTTATTTCTATCTTAATAGTAGAAAACACACAAATGCATATGAGTTAAGAATTATATTGAATGGATATAAATGAATAATTCATTACTTTCCACATAATTAATAAAAAAGATACATGTCCAAAATACTTATAGTATCATTCAGGAAAACTATAATCTTTAATATTTTCTTCTTTATTTTGTAGCAGTGGTGGTCGTAACAATTTTACTACACTTATAACATATGATACCAGATTAAAATAAAAATTATGAAACAATTGACAACACAGAAACTGGGAACACACAATCTAAAACAATCAAAATTATAAATCTCTCAGGCTCTGAGAATTAATTTCATTAAAATTCCTTTGGTTCTTTTCCACCAAAAAAGATCATTTTTACATCGAGTTCGTCTTCTTTTATGGAAAAATGATTATAACCAAAATTGGTTATTAGGAGTTATTTTTTATCTTTCACTCTTACAACAATAGGTTTGACTTTACAAATATAATATTGGGTACATTCGAATTTGGAATTCACCCATGATATCTTCTAGCTTTACTATTGTTGTTTTGATGACACATTCTTGTATAAATTGAATTAGAACAAGTCAATCCTCATTTGAAGGATACCAATATGCCACCATTTTCCTATATGCAATATCTAACTTAGTATATTTGTCATATGTTGGAGGTGTCAAAAACATATGTTTAATCTGCCATAGAAAATAAAAATCAGCAATTAAGTTGTTCACTATTGTTTGACCTCTTATAACTCCAATCATTTCATTAAACTTTTCATAACTTTCTTTTACTTTGAACAAACTCTGTCTATAATTTTCAAATGTTAAAATGCCTCATTTTTTACTCTAGAATTTAGGTAAACCCATATGTATTAACTTATCGAACTTATTCCCCGGATGGGGTGTCATTGACGGCTAGCTGGCGGAGGCAGACGCAATGTGGAAGCCAACGAGGCACGAAGCCACGTGACGGGCCCGTGCCTCCGTTCGCCACCCTCCGGGACCTTTAATGTAGCTTAATGTCGATGGGAAGGCGCCATTACTGCCCTCGACCTCCACGCTATACCATGGCAAGGGTGATTGTTTACACTGTTATTCTGTTTGATTCTGGTTTTCGCTGCGGGTTAGTAGATTTCCTCTCTCCATGGCCATGGCCACCATCTGAGGGCGCAGACTGGTCCCTGGAAGCTCCCAACCGCGGTCATCTCTGCGCTTCCACAATGCCTAAGCATAAGCGGCGCCTCAGGGGAAAACCACGGCGGGGATCCCCTTGGAAACCTCGGCTCCCTTCTCTTTCACTACATGATGAGTCTACCCCTGCGTCTAGTCGTCCTTCCCCAGAGAAAAAGCTCGGCCATCCCCCTCCAACTCAGTCAATTGCAAGTTTCAGCCTCACGGACCTGATTTTACGGTCACCCTGCTCTTCGTTACCATTCCTTCTGGCTCCTCCCGGAATAGCACAGGTTTCCTCTCAGTCCTCGGCCCTCCCTCGTACCTTAGATGCAGCGCCACCACCTCCAAGGAGGGATTTTGTGGGCGAGGGAACATCCACTATGGACGCAGCAACCAATGACTTGGTCGCGGATAAATTGGCCAATCTTTACGGCCTTGTTTTCGAGCTAAGGCAGGGTGTTGAAGACCTGCAGTTTAGGCTGCAGCAGTCGAATGAGAGGGCCACCCTTTTCCTCTAGATTCTCTCCTCGTTGCACGAGGCCTTCCTCTCGACCCCGACAACTGCCACCTATGAGAAGGCCCCAGGTACTGAGCATGAGGCAAAGGAGCATACGCAAGGAAGCACACACAGCGGAGAAGTCATGGTGCAGTCTGAAGAACAGCACGGGAAGGAAAGGAAGCATCGCGAGCTCGTATGAAATCCTGAGATGCAGGACCCTGTTCGCAATTGCCCGAGTTGTGAAGCCACAATGCAGGATATAGTGCACTGGGGAGAGGGCACGCCGATCATTGAGGAGGAGCCTGGACCCGAGGACCTCCAAGGCACTTGGCCACCACCCGAGATCGAGATCAACCACCCGAGCATTGCAGTCACAGCGCAGGTTGAAGTAAACTGGGAAGGTGGCATGCCAATCATTGAAGAAGAGCCTGGGCGCGAGGATCTACAAGGCACCTGGCCAGACTACGTGGCTACCATCTAGGTTATGTGTTACTTTCTGATTATGGTTTTTTAGTCTCTTTTTCCATGCTTAGTATGTTGTATCAAACTTTCAAAGACTTAGTGGCTAAGTGGGCTGGTTTCCCCTCTGTTGGGGCAGCCCATTAGCGCATCTAGACTATGACTGTAACTGGGTTCCACCATTTTGCCTATGGCAGGTCTTTTAATATATAATATCTTCTTACTTAAAAAAAAAAAAAACTTATCGAACTTATTGTAGAAAAGTTTGACATTCCTTTTGACCACAATGCACTTGTTATGGGCTTGTTGGATCAAAGTTTGTTTATAAAAAACTTTTTCTATCTCCATTACCATTGAAGTTGTATCTTTGATTCATTTTTCCTTTAACTCCTCCTTTGACATAGAATTAAGAGATTTTGTGATTTTGGTTGTTATTTGTGGTATGTTTCCCAATTCTTGGAAATCTTGTTGTATGGATTTCTCTGCTTCACTGGTCAATAAGTTATCTTCTCCAATCAAATTAAAACAACCCCACACTTTGGTAACCTTTGTTATGATTTGATCCAAAATAAGATGTCTTGCATCTATCAAGTATGGTTTACCAACTAATTTACTCTGCAATTGTTCTACATCTCCCTGTAATTTAACCTTTACGTTTTGATATTGTTCAATGGTTTTATCTAAATATCCCTTAGTTGCTCCCTCAAAATATTGATTTCATCATTATGCATAGACATTTATGTCTTGAGTTTTCAATCTCAACTCCTTTCAAATTAAGCTCTGATAAGGCTCTGACTAATTCTTCAGATGGGTATGCTAGTTCTAAAGACTACAAATAAGAAACTCATTTCTTTAAAGCTTCAATTTGTTGTTCATACATCTCCATATGATATTTCATTTGTACCACTTGTCTTAGTAATTGATCTTTATCCTACTTCATTGCTTGCAATTCTGGTGTTTGAACATGATCAATTCCAGGTATATTAAGTTTTTTCTTTAATGATTGTATTTCAATATCTTTAGTCTTCATGAGATCTTGTATATGTTGGAATAGTGAGAGGGGGGGGTGAATCAATATTCACACTTTTATCACTTTTAACCAAAATATAAAATCTTCAATAATCAGAGCATATAAACAATTACCATTCAATATTTTATCATCTATGTTTAGTATATCAGTAGTGCATAGTAAAATAATCACAAATACATAGTACACCAAGATTTATGTGGAAACCCAATGTTTTTCTTATATGTCAGAAGAAATACATTCATAGGAAGCACCAACTTCCTAATTTTCAAATCCAACTAGCAGGAGGCTCCAACCCCTTAATTCTCAGGCTCCAACATGAAGGAAGCTCCAACACCTTAATTCTCAAGCTCCAACATGAAGGAAGCTCCAACTCCATGATTTACCAACTACAAATGGAAGGAGGGTCCAACCCCCTATTTACAGGCTGCAACATGAAGGAATATCCAACTCCCTAATTCTTCGACACCAACCGGAAAGAGGCTACAACCCCCTTTCCTTGCTACGTCCAACTGCCCCGAAATATAATTGTATACAAACCTGTCACTACCACATCAACCTATCATTGTCCCTATCACTGGAACGATATACCTTCTACTGCTACCGATACCTCTGTTGCTGCTACTGATATCTCCGTTGTTGCTACCGATATCAATATTTCATCAATACTGCAACCACCCTCACTTCGTATGAAAATCCACAAAAACGTTCTTCAAATCAAGTTCCCATAACTCACTGAGACTTACATGTTCATGATTTCTTCAAAATAACATCCTAACATACTCATGAAGACATACCTTTACCCTGAAGCTAACCTGAGTCCTTGATCCATGATCTTCTTGTATTTTTCCTCACAGGTCTGCAACTGTGTATTGTTTGCTCACGGCTATCCGCACTTTTCCTCACTGCAGGTCACGGATGTTCATTCTTTTCCTCTTGAAACTCATGAGTATACTCAAGGAATTCTTGTGTGAAACCCCTTCTCCATGCTCTCGACTCCTACAATATTCTCACTTCACTTGAATTCTCTATCTTCGACTCATGCCTTATATCTCCAGTATGTATTATCAGAGATGAATACATAAAAGTGATTTGAAATGGAATCTTCCCTGTGCTATATAAGAGAAATTTCTTAATGACATGCAACTTGTGATGGCATGCAACTCACACGCAACCTGTTATCTTTTGATTACTCCACTTCTCTTTTCCCTGTAATAATTAATTATCTCTCCAATAATTAATTATTCCTGCAATAATTAATTATCCCTGCATGCAACGTGTTATCTTTTGTTTACTCCACTTTTCTTTTCCCTGTAATAATCAATTATCTCTCCAATAATTAATTATTCTTGCAATAATTAATTATCCCTGTAATAATTAATTATCTTATGTTTACTTCCACTTTACTTCGACATGCAACTTTGTTAACTCATCCTTTACTTTGGCATGCAACTTGTTAACTCCTCCTTTACTTTTTTATAATGGCATGCAATAATTAATTATTCAACAATTAATCTTTCAATAATTAATTCCTTGTTGAAACCACTTTGACTAGTCAAAATTCTTGATGACCTTCTAGAGGCTTCTAGAATATTCTTGAGGGTCCTCCAACTTCAGAGAGTCATATCTCCTCAACCGTGAGGAACTATGTGTCGTACCATATATCACTAGAAATGCCATGACATGTACTATCCATATATGATAGTATTACCTGTAAGTATATTGACCTTCATGTCTTTATTCCTTGATCAATTGTGGGTTCCATGACCATGACCAACCTATCACTAGATCCTCTCACATGGATCATATACCAAGAGAATCTCTCAACATGTCTCTACCAAGCATGTATTGAAGTCACCAACATATCATCACAAGATATGTGCATGTACCATACCATGTACCATAAGATATTCTAAACCAGTAATGCCAATAGTGTACCTCAACCAAGTACCATCATCACCAAGGGTTGACATCAATATCTAATATCACTCTCCAAGGGTTGACATCAATGACAACAAACTGTCCAACAATCTCCCTAACATCAATCTTTAAGATCACTCTCCAAGGTTTGACATCAATGACAACCAATTGTCAAACAATATAGATGCACTATCTTTTGGATTAGATCCTAATTCAATCACCCACTGTTGAAGCTCTTCAACCCTTATTTTTTTGGTTATATTTGCTAATTTTTCCTGTTTTGGTTGATTCTGAATCTTGTCATTCATAATTTGCAATTTCTTCATTCCAAGAGAAATTTGCATGACATATTTGTTTAACATTTCCCCAGTTTGCCTATGAAAATCCATTTTATCAACATAATTGGTTGCATTTAAATCAACTGAAATATTCTTAACCTTCTAATTATCTGAAGACTTAATGTTTTGATCCTTTGGTTCTAACACAACTATATTTATCTTTCCCTTTTCGTAATCCAAAGTAGATAAGAATCTGGTATGATATTATCCTTGATCACATATCTAGGGATAAATATATTACTTAATTTTCACACCTTTCTTCTTAATTGCCATAAATTAATGATAAGAATTTCCTTGTTTCGACTGATTTGTTCCCATTGCTTCTTTTCCAGATTTATTTCCCAAGTTCTATGCATTCACTGATGATAGAAATTCTATGACAATTGGAGGTTCTATTGTTGATGAATTTGACCCATATTGTGTTATCTGGCTCTTGTTTTTTGCATGTTCTTCTATCTTTGGCTTCTTGTTTGTTTTTTCTTCTTCTATCTTTGACATTATCTGAGCTAATCTTGTACATTTTATCTTATATGTATTTTCAAAGTTTTGTGGATTTTCTGTCATTAGGGACTGTGATGTCTGAATAGAACTATGTTCTTGAATTTGTTGAATTCTTTGTACATCTTCCCAACTATCTTGATTAGTTAGTAGCTCTAGCTGAGGTTTTGGTTGATGATGATAAGGGGTTGAACCAAGCTTTGTTATTTTAGTTGAAATAATTGAATGAGAAGCATAGATCCACATTTCACCTCATTGGAATCCCATTTCTTGAAAAATCTTATCTGCATCCTGCAAAGAAACTTTGTTGTTTACAATAAAAGGTCCCACTTCTTTATTCAACTTAAAAGTTGTCTTTTGTTTCTTAGACACAAAATTAATATAATCAGAGTTCATTATTTTCCTTATAAATTCTAAAGCAAAGACTCTAGGTGCTAGAAAGTTAGGCAAGATAAAAGGTTGAATTTCAGCACCATAGATTCTATTTTCCGTGTGATGTTTGAGCAAATACTAATCTCCTACCATTTTTTCAGGACTCAATTGTAACAACCTTTTATACTCTGGGAAAATTGTAGGAGGAATTTCATCATGAATTATTTCAAAGGCTAATGACATAAAGTGATTAATAAACTCTAATAACCTTGTGTTTTGAGCTTTCCTTCTAATTAAGGGAGTCCAATGAAAAATTGAACTGAGTTTTACACATTTCATCTCCGATCTTCATTTCAAGGTGTTGAAATTTAGCAGCTTGAGAATAAAGGATTAAGTGTATCAAATATGACTGATATCTAAAGTATCTACTAGCTTTGAATTCAAACATCTGAAAATGAATGTTGTCAGCCAAATATTAGGCGTAGTTATACTTAACCAAGGGTTTCAATGTAGGTGGGAAAATAGAGGTCATAAACCCAAGACTATATTTGTCGACAATTTTGTTGTCATCATTCCCTAAAATTGGAGTCATCATTTCTATAATCTTCCTATATGTTTTAGGAAACATATCAGTTTAAAGAATAACACTATCTTTAGGAACAATGATATTTTGACCCAGATATGATTGAAGTAAAGTAATTCTATCCTGAGAACTCAATTATTTGAAACAGACGGATAATAATTTTTCTTTCAATGTTTCACTTTGATAGTTTTAAGGAAAATTTAACATTTCAGTAATGGATTGGGAATTTATCATAAATAAAATTGACCCATTCTTTGAAATGAAATACCTTTGAGATGGATTGTAATTTGAAGCACACCAAGATATGAATTCAGGAGAATTGTATGTTGGTTGTGGAGCCTGATTATCTTCTTGATTTGGAGGTATTTGTTTTCAGTTGTGTTTATACCCCATGAATACTTTACACCCCGGAAGAATGTACACTCCTCCACACAGAGGAGTGCAAGGGGTCACCCCCCCTGCGGGTAAATGTATATTGTAATTTCATAGTAATTCTGGAACATTCATTATAAGGTCGCAAATCTGATGGTGGAAGTCATGTTAGGGTTTTTTTCCCTAGAAGGCAACCCTCTTTTATGAGGGAAATGTATTGTGGTTATGTATTATTGGGAATATTGTATTCTGAGTGAGGAGACTGTGATAGAAAGAAGAGGAAGTTACAATGGGTCTGTTGTAGATTGTATCCCTTCATTTGTTGGATAATAATAAATGAAGGACCTGGAAATTTCTTTGGTGGATGTAGCCCACACAAGGTGAACCACATATATCTGTGTATTTATTGTATTGTGTATCTTTTGTGTTTTATTTCCACATTTGTTTTATTTTATTGCTCTGCGATCATGTTTTTATCAGAGAGTTCTTTCAGATTCATCGCATAGGTTTTTTTATTTTCGACGTTTCAGACCAAACTAGTGTGGTCCATCATCAGGAAAGTGTTTGGTCTGAAACGTCGAAAATCAAAAAACCTATGCGATGAATCCGAAAGAACTCTGTGATCAAAACAATGGTCGCAAAAGTCTTAGAACAGAGATCATGTTTTTCTAACAACTAGTATCAGAGAAAAAGGTAACTTGCAGGAAACGAGGGTTCCTGGTTCGAATGGGAGAAATGGCGGAAGATGGAAAGTTCTGGGTCGAGAATTTTAATGACCAAAACTACCAGTCATGGAAGATGCAGATGGAAGATTATTTATATCAAAAGGATCTATTCCTAACAATGGGTGGAATAACAAAGAAGTCGACGACCATGTAGGATGAAGAATGGGAGGTTCTTGATAGAAAGGAACTAGGAACGATACGGCTGAGCCTGGCAGCGTCGGTGGATTTCAATATTTCAAAAGAAAAGACAATGAAGGAGTTGATGGACGCATTGTCTAAACTGTATGAAAAGGCCTCAGCGTCCAATAAGGTATTTCTAATGAAGAGATTATTTAATATGAAGATGTCAGAAGGTGGGTCTGTTGCAGATCATTTAAATGAATTTAATATGATTACTAATCAAATAAGTTATGTAAAAGTGGACTTTGATGATGAGGTTAGGACTCTTCTAATCTTATTCTCATTGCCAGAAGGATGGAATGGATTTGTCATGTCTATAAGTAACTCTGTATTTGGTTCAAATACTCTAAATTTGATGATGTTTTTTGTGTTATCCATAGTGAGGAAATGCAATGGAAAAGAACATGTGAGACATCAGGTAATGTGTTAAACATGGAGAACAAGGGAAGACAAAAGGATAGAGGAAAGGGCTCTGGGAACCACAGGAATTATAGGAAGGGAAGATTCAGATATAGAATGGGAAAGACAGAGTGTTGGAATTGTGGGAAGAAAGGACATTTAAAGAAAGACTGCAGAGCTCCAAAGAAACAAAGAGATGGACAACATGAGAAAAATCAGGAAGCAAATGTAACAGGTGATGTGTTACAAGATGCTTTGATTCTTTCTGTAGATAATATTTATGAGTCTTGGGTAGTAGATTCAGGGGCTTCATTTCATTCCACACCCCATAAGAAACATTTTCTATATTATGTTCAAGGTGATTTTGGATAGGTTCATTTGGGTGATGATGCACCATGCAAAATTGTTGGAATGACAAAGGTAAAAATAAAGCAAAGTAATGGAAACCAATGGTTGTTGAAAGAGGTAAGACATGCTCCAGATCTAAGGAAAATTCTAATTTCAACAGGGCAGATGGAAAGTGAAGGTTGTATATCCATATTGACAGATAATATGTGGAAGGTCACCAAAGGATAACTAGTGATAGAAAAAGGGGAGAAGGTAGGTACATTGTATTTATGTACTAGTAATATTGACTCTTCTATCTCTTTAGCTTCTACAGAAGTGGATACAACACTGTGGCATCATAGGATTGGACACATGGGTGAGAAGGGGATGCAGATACTTCACAAAACAAATTTGTTTACATATCTTAAACAAATTGATTTGGATTTCTATGAGCATTGTGTTTATGGAAAACAAAAGAGAGTCATATTTCTCAGAGTCGGAAAAGAAAAGAAGAGTGAAAGGTTATATCTTGTAAGTGCATATGTATGGACACCAGCTCAGGTATTATCTCTTGGTGTATCTAGTTATTATGTTACTTTTATTGATGATGCGACTAGAAAAACTTGGTTTTATTGCATTCGACAAAAAATTGATGTTTTTTATACTTTTAAGAAATGGAAATATTTGGGTGAGAATGAGACATGAAAAATGTTGAAGTGTCTCAAATCATACAATGGAGGTGAATATTGTAGCAAGGAGTTTGATTATTATTGTTCATACCATGGGATTTGTAGAGAGAAGACAGTTCCAGGAACACCACAAGAAAATGGTGTGTCAGAAATGATGAACATGACAATCATGGAGCATGCAAGGAGTGTGAGATTGCATGCTAGTCTGCCCTCACAATTCTGGGCAGATGTTGTAGATATTGTTGTTTACTTAATAAATAGAGGACCTTCAAGCTCTTTGGATGGTGGAATTCCAAAGGAGACATGGACAGGTAAAAAGGTAAACTATTATTTTTTGAAGACTTTCAGTTGTGAAGCATTTGTCCATATTGATAAAGAAAATAGAAAAAAGTTTGAGGAAAAATATGTACCTTTATTGGATACAATGTTAATGATTTTGGTTAT
The DNA here is from genome assembly GCA_009831015.1 of Picea engelmannii. Lineage (NCBI taxonomy): Eukaryota > Viridiplantae > Streptophyta > Pinopsida > Pinales > Pinaceae > Picea > Picea engelmannii. Next base: position 252,398 of record ML779674.1, read on the forward strand.
CGCTTATGGGATTATGAAAATCACAAAATCATTAGGAGTATAGATGTCATATTCAATGACAAGGTCATGTAAAAATATTAGTTGTAGGGAAAGATACAAGAAAAAGAAAAACTAGAATACACAATGCTTGATGAGATCACTGAAAAAGAAATTCCAAAGGAACCAGAAAATAAAAATGTACAACAACAGGAGTAGAAGGTACCTCAAACTCCTGCAAGTGTTGTTAGAAGATCTACCAGGTTAAGTAGACCCCCTGAACGATACTCTCCTTCATTGTATTATTTATTGTTGATTGATTCAGGTGAACTAGAATGTTATGAAGAGGAAATGCAGGTAGACACCAAAAATAAGTGGGAGAAAGGAATGAAAGAGAAAATGGATTCCTTGGTAAATAAACAGACTTGGGATTTGGTTCAGTTGCCTGCAGGAAAAAGAGCATTATAGAATAAGTGGGTTTAAAATTTGAAGGAAGAAGATGGAGGCAAAAGTCAGTACAAGGTAGACTTGTTTTAAAGGGGTTTACACAAAAGAAAGGTATATATTTTGATGAAATATTTTCTCATGTTGTTAAAATGACTTCAATTAGGACTATTTCAAGTCTTGTGGCAGTAGAAGAATTACATCTTGAACAATTAGATGTAAAAACAATTTTTCTCCATGGGGATTTGGAGGAAGAGATTTATATGCAATAACCATATGGGTATGAGGTCAAAGGGAAGGATAATTTGGTATGCAGGTTGAAGAAGAGCTTGTATGGCCTAAAGCAAGCTCCAAGGAAGTGGTATTTGAAGGGGATGTGAGGGAGACCAAAGTATACAAATTTTCCTCATAAATGATATAGGATGAGGACTCTGCATAACCTTCAAGAAGTTGAAATAGTGGAAGACATGGGTAGGAGCATTCCAAGGATTTATGTAGCCTTGGACAATAAACAAGCGGACTATCAATACCACATGATTGAGGTGGAAGGAAATATTGATAATCAACCCATATTTATTTTGATTGATTATGGAGCTAGTCATAACTATATAGATCCAAATATAGTTGAAAGGTTTAAATTGAAGAGATGTAAGCACAAAAATACTTGGTTGGTTCAGCTAGCCACTAGAACCAAGAGAATAATCAATGAACTTGTCAAATATTGTGCAGTAAACATGAATGGATTCATCACTAAGGTTTATTTTAACATCATACCTTGTGATTCCTATGAGTGTTTGATTGGTATGGATTGGTTGGAAGCATCATGATATCCTAGATTGCTACAACAAGTCTTTCACATATCTTCATGAGGAAGGGAATTCAAGGATAGTTCAAGGTATTCCAAGGCCTATATCTATTAGAGAGATTGAATAATTGTAGCTGAAAATAAGTTTCAAAATAGGGTGCCAAATATATGCAACCCATATAGAAGATCTAGCCAAATATAAGAAGCCAAATCTCGAAGATTATCTAGTTTTGACGGAATATGAAGACATGTTTGGGGAATTTCCAAGATTGCACTAAAGAGAGACATTGACTTATATATTGATTTGATGCATGGATCTACCCCAAATTGTTGGGGTCCTAACCCTCCTAACCCCTCAAGTAGATAGAATAATATTTTCTCTATGTAATAAAGTTCGACATTAGTAAATAAGGCCTATGTAATAATGTGAACATATCTAATGTAAGAAGACTTAATAGAAGGTTCCACTTCTAGAAATATATTCCTATAGAATGTTCTCTAGAAGATTGAAATAGTATAAATAGGATTAGAAAGCATAGAAGAGTTTTGTCTTAAGAATCATTTTTTATTTGAGTTGTGATCTACTGGAGGTTTCCCCCTCGAAGAGGCAAGTGAACTTGGATATCAATATAATAAAGCTATCATTTTTGGAATCAAATGTTTCATTGTGCTCTATATTTTTCTCTTTTTGTTGACAATTTTTATAACAATTTCATTTATTCTCCGCATAATACATCTAGTACCTTACAAGTGGTAGCAGAGCACTTTCCTCTGCAGAATTTTAGAAAAAAAAAATTAGGCTAGAGATGTGTATTGTTGGCATATTTAAAGCACAATGATTTGTCATTCAATGAGTAAACCTGCAGTTGGGGAAGACTACATGCAGGAAATACAGTCGGTTTCACAGGTTACTCAAAACACATTGTTTCACCTTGTTGGAAACCTCTATAACCCATGTTGGTACCCCTTCAAGTATTATTGCATTAGACCACACATGTACATGACCATTCACTCCCACATACCCTTAGATATATCGGAAGTACCATAGGTCTTCTAAAACTAGCTATAGATTAGCTTATCTTTCAGTTGACTATTGCAGTGGCACCAAGAACAACACTTGGGAAGACTACTCTCACATACCTGGGTAATTGAGTAGTATGGCTAAGGGTATGGTCGAGCCTCTTTAGTTGGTGCCCTGAGATAATGGGTCGAATACTATTGTTGGACCCTAATGGTATATGAGAGAACTATAGCACATGGAAAACCTTTCTTTGTAGGAACCTTCAAAACCCTAACCCTTGCTACCATAACAACACAACATAGACATAGAGGGGAAATTTCACAGCTCAACCCTACCTCCTACATACAAGATGTGAACTTACTACACAATTTTAACTACTAAAAATTTAGACATTTGGTCATTGCAATATTAATATATTGGTCTCGTCGACACCCTTATTTGGGACCTATCCCATTGGATTCCTCTCTTCACCCTATTCATAATGGTACACATCACTTATAATCTTTTTTTCCCATGGTCCCACCAACCATCCACGACACCCTTATTTGGGATATATCCCACTTGATTCCTTTCTTCACCCTACTCTCAGTGGTACCCATCACTTATAATCCCTTTTTCTAGTGGTCCCACCGACCCTCCTTGACACCCTTATTAAGGACCTATGTCATTGGCTTCATCTCTTCACACTGATCATTGTGTTACCCCTCACCTATAATCCCTTTTTCTGCAAACCCACCTACCCACTTCTTACCTTCTTACCTCCCAAATGGCCCACACCCGCACCCAAGCACTTGATAGCACCATCATTGACTTGAAAACTGACAACAACCAAAACAAGGCCGACATCTACAACATCAATTCTAAAGTTTCTTCCCTCAATTCCAAAGTTGACAACCTCACTACCCGATTGGAATCCCTCTTTTTCGATGTGAAAAGTGACTTCACATAGCTAAAACAATGGATGAGCCAATTCTTAGGCCCTACCTCCTCTAACCAACCTTCACACCTAGACGATGTTGACTCCTCCCACACCATGTCCTTTCATTCCAACCCCCTTCATAGTGAACTTTGTCTTCCCAAAGTTGAGGTGAATAAATTTGATGGCTCAGATCCCATGAGTTGGGTCACTCAAATGGAGCATTTTTTCTATTTGCATGGCATTACTAATGAGTTGGCCAAACTTCATATCGGTGTCCTTTATTTGGATCTTGAATGCTATAAATGGTGGTAATGGCGTAAAAATTCACCTCAAGGGTATATTGATTAGACCCAATTTGTTGTAGACCTTAATGAAGGATTTAACACTAACACCCATCATTTGGGTCGTTTGACCAAGCTAAAATAGTCTAGTACAGTGGAAGAATATATAGCTTCTTTTGAGCAATTGTCTTTTTTAACAGATGACATGTTTGACACCTTCTTCCAGGAATTATTTATTAGTGGCTTGAAGGATGACATTCAATCCCGTGTTTTAATGGCTCACCCTTAGACTTGGCTTGAATCTACTCAACGCGCCAAGGAAGCACAAAACGTAGTCTCTTCCCAAAATAGAAAACCATCATTTATTACTCTCCCTTGATCCACACATCTAGCCCCTCCTTCCACTCCTCTCAAGATCCACAAATAAACCAAGGTAGAAATGGTTGAATCTTAAGGGTATTTTCTATAACTATGATGAAAAATATTCTCTAGGGAACAAGTGTAAGGAACAAAAGATTTTTATGTCCATTTCTAAGACCATTTCTGAAGAGGATGCCAATGTTCTCCATTATGAAGACCTACCCCAAGAAGATGATCATACACCACCCTTTGATCCACCCTAAGTTGAGTCGCTTATCTTGTTGAATTCCCTCACTTGTCTCTCTGCTCCCCAAACCCTTAAGTTAATTGGTTATGTTAAGCATCATAAAGTCATTATCCTAGTCGACATTGGAAACACCCATAATTTTATTCATTACCTCATTTCTCAAGTGACCATGTTTTATATCCGTGCAATCGACAATTTTAAAATCATGATTGCTAATGGAGGTTCCATGAAATGTCGAGGGAGTTGTGAAAATGTGTGCCTACAAATTGGTCACTTCCACCTGAAATCTCATATGTTTTCTATTTACATGGATAGTTGCAACATTGTGCTCAATGTTGAATGGTTGCACACATTAGGCCCCATCACCATGGATTTTAAGGAATTAATTGTTGGATTACTGAGAAGTGGGGTGAATCAGTAATAGAGAAATCTAATCCTTTTTCACCATAAACTGCAAGTGTTATATCAATGTAGCATTATCATCCAATAGTTGCAGAGTAAATAAACAATGAACAAATGAGAAACCATACACATACACAGTACACCAGTGTTTTTACGTGGAAACCCAAAGCGGGAGAAAACCACATAATGCTTTCTTATATGTCTTTAAGAATTACATTCATTGGAAGCACCAACTTCCTTTGTTTTCCAGTTTCAACTAGAAGTAGGCTCCAACCCCCTAGTTTCTCAGGCTATAACTTGAGGGAAGCTCCAACTCCCCAATTCTCTGGCTACAACCAGAAGGAATATACAACCCCCTATGTTCTTCGGCTACAACCGGAAGGTGTCTACAATCACTTGTCCTTTCCCCATCCAACCACCCTGAAATATAAGTAGAATGATGGAACCGTTGTCACACTATCACTGTGAGATATATTGTTGTAACCTATACCAATCAACCTGTAATCAACCTGTACCATAAACAAGTGCATCAACCATGCACCAACATGTACCAAACAACCTGTAATCAACCTGTACCATAAAAAAGTGCATCAACCATGCACCAACCTGTACCTCAACCTGTACCATCAACAAGTGCATCAACCATGCACCAAATATGTACCAATCATGCATCAAATAAACATAAAATATGTCTCATAAAGATGTACCAACATCATCAACTATACACCTCATGTATGTGCCAACTCATTAACTACTTATCTCAACCATGTACCCAACATGTACCTCAAAAAAAATCCATCATTAATTTCATCATCCAAATCTGATGTGTAACTCTGTAACAGACCTGGTGTATATGATCACATACCTGCAAACCTTCCTTAACTTTAACAACAAGAGACTAACATTTTATCAAACTTTACTCCTAACTTGCAATAATCATAACTATGTACTTGTAATGAATAAAGATCTGAAAATGGTACACAATTTTCTTCAGTGCCTTTTATGCAATTCCTCCATATTTTAGTACTTGGAACCTCTCAAAAAAGGAGTTATAGTAAAAATGGCATACTTCGTTGAATTCTGGCTTATTCTAGAGATCGAACTTGTAGAGAATTCTCGGCACAGAATATTTGTTGTATAGATCTGAAAATGGTACACAACATACTACGGACTGTACTCTAACCAATGCATTTTGTCTTACTGAATTTGGATCTGTTATGAAGAATTTATGACTTTTTTACTCAAAACACTTGTTTTAGACTAGTTTCAGGACTAGCCACAAACCCTATTTTCCACGGAGTGTAACTCCAAAAATACAACGAACCACAAGCTGAAATTTTTATCACAACTACTTGGATATGTTTTTTCAATGTCCTCTCAATTTCACAGTCCGAATCATTCTAGAAAAAAAAATTATTATGAAAATGGTGAGATGACCTGTAAATAACATACCTTAGAAAGCATCATCAAAATAATTTATACACCCTTGAATTTCGGCCTTCTTTACTTCACCTTCCATCTAAAATTCAGTTTAGATATCCTTTTGTTACCTCAGTCACTTGTAGATATTCAATATGCTCAAGTGTAATTAAAATGAGAGACCCTTGCCTCTTATGTATACTTTTATGTAGCTTCCTTAAGGGGTTACCTTCTAACCATCTTAAACCACTTTCCTTATTTTAGAGCTAACCCACTTCTAACCACTTGTCCACTTAAATAATTTATTTTTTATCCACTTTGACTTATAGTACACTCATCAATTCACTTTATTATTTACCTTCTAAAATCTCTTAAACCACTATCCTTATTTTAGGGCTAACCCACTTCTAACCACTTGTCCACTTAGTAATTTCTCAATTAACTTTATTATTTAAATAATTTATTTTGTATCCACTTTGAATTATAGTACGCTCATCACTTTACTTTATTATTTAAATAATTTCTTTTTTGCAACCACTTTGACTACTTTAACCTTTTGGGGCTTCTAGATGACTCGTGAGGATTCTCCAACTTCACATGGCCATAACTCTCTAACCGCAAGGAGTTATGTGATGTTCCACATACCACCGGAAATGGAATGACATGTACTATCTATCTAGAATATTTTTACCTTCAAATATATTAAAACTCATACCATTATACATCAAACAAACTTGGTTCCATTACCTAAACCTTTGTGCTACCGAAATTCGCTACCAGACTTTATTCAAGGGTTGACATCAATGACAACCAACCCAAATAATCAACAATCTCCCCCTTTGGCATTCATGGAAAAACTCGGATGCATTACTGAAGTCATATCACTCATGCTCCCCTTGTGACCATTGCTCCCCCTAGAACCATGCCTCTATGCTCTTTTTCCATCTGATAAATGTCTCCCCCTTTGTCATCAATGGAAAATGTATCTTTCCATCTAGGGCTACTTCCCCTGACTGAACTCTTCCTGAAACTGATCTCCCAACCTGAATTGTCATCTTTATGGTGCTTCCTCATGTAAATCTAAGACATATAAGATAAGAATTCAAAAGCATTCATTTTGGAGTATAAATTACTCCAAGTCTCTGGCGAAGATACTCAAAGGCTTCCCTTAGAAGAAGTTTTGTAAAGATGCATGCCACTTGTTCTTTTGTGCCCGCATATTCAACTCTGATTTTCTTCTCTGCAACTTGTTCCCATAGAAAGTGATACTTGATTGGAATGTGCTTCGTCTTGGAGTGCATCACCGGGTTCTTTGAGATACTGATGGCACATGTATAATCACAATAGATTGGAATGTGCTCATCATACTCAACCCGTATATCTATTAGAGTTTGTTTCATCCATAGAACATGTGTACAACATGATGTTGCTGCAATATACTCTGCAGTGGCTGTAGATAAGGATATTGATAATCGTTTCTTGCTTAGCCATGATACTAGACACTCACCCAGGTAGAACCCTGCTCCATTGGTGATTCGTCGATCATCAATGCAACCTGCACAATCTGCATCTATGTAGACAATAAGTGATATATCATTTCCTTTTGGATACCATAATCCAAACTCTTTTTTTCTATCTGAAAATCCTCTTTATTGCTAATACATGTGATTCCTTTGGTGTTTCTTGAAATCGTGCCACCTATCCAACTGCCTGAATTACATCTAGTCTGGATGTTGTCACATATAGTAAGCTAACAATCATTCACATGTATTTCTTCTGGTCTGTAGACTTTGAATCGTCATCTTTGCTCAACCTGCAACTGGTTTGCATAGGAGTGGTAATTGGTTTGCAATCTTCCATTCCGAACTTCTTTAGCATTTCTCTAATATACTTAGTTTGAGAAATAAAAGTTCCTTGGTTGTTTTGATGTATCTAAAGACCCAGAAAGAAATATAATTCTTCGAGTATTGACATTTCAAATTCATTATGCATATCCTTTGCAAATTCCTGGCTTAACCTATCATCAATATCATCAACAGAAACTTCAATTAATAAAATACTATCTTGAGTTACCTTGATGTAGAGGTTCTTGTCTGCACTTCCTTTTCTGAACCCTGCCTGTTGTAGATATTTATCCAGTCTAGAGTACCATGATCTAGGAGTATGGTTTAGACCATACAAGGCCTTCTTAAATTTACACACATAATCTACGTTCTTTGACAACTGAAATCCTTCTGGTTGTTCAATGTAGACTTCTTCTCAAGTTCCCCATTCATAAAAGTTGATTTCATGTCCATCTGATACACTTTAATATTCTTGGAGCATGCATAAGCTAAAAGCAATCAGATTGCTTCCATTCTAGCAACTGGGGAAAATGTCTCTTCAAAGTCGATTCCTTCAACCTGTGTGTATAATTTACATATCAATCTAGCTTGGTTCCTTGTAACATGTCCATATTCATTCAATTTATTCCTAAAATACCCACTTTGTGCCAATCACATTCTTATTCTTTGGTCTTGGAACCAATTCCCAAGTGTCATTTTTCTCTATTTGATCCAATTCTTCATCCATGGCCTTATTCCAAAATTCATCCTTGCTGGCCTCTTCAAAACTATTTTGTTCAATCGTAGATGAGAGTGCTAGGTGTGTTTGTTCTGGTAAATGGATTCTTCTTCTAGTCTCAACTCCTACATCTTTGTTTTCGATAATCTGATCTGAAGAATGATTCTTCTGTACTCATTTGCTAGGTGTCTTTGGAGGCACTTGTTGAACTTTCTCTTCTACTTATGTCTGATTTGTTAATATTATGGTAGTTGCGGGAGGTATTTACCCCCACGTGTGAACCTGACGAGAATAGAAGACTCCGAGAAGCAAGAGAAACCCTAATGAGTTTGCTAATAACCCTATAAGCCTTGTCAGCTCAAGAAGATAATTTATATTAGGCTATTAGCCTCCAACAGAAGAAGTCAGCCAGAATTAATAATAATATATTGAACAGACACATACCCAGAAGGAGAAGTCGGCCCCAACAAACTGGCAGGATTGCTATAAATACAGGGTGCCATATCTCATTTGCAACATCTCAGGATTGCAGTTTCCTAGTTGGTGCGCACTACAGTTGCAGTCTGGTGCACAGATTTGGAGGAGGGTTGCAGGTGCAGCTGCCGCAGCAGCTAGTTTCAGTATTGGCTTGGATATCTCTTGGCTAGGGTTTGGGACTATCTAATCATCCTTTGTGATGCGTTATCCTTGGGGATTTATACGCTACTCTTTGTTTGGATATCTAGCCTAGGGTTTGCTTCGGGAGGAATACTCAGGTCAAGGTTAAGGTGCTCGGAGGGAGGCTTCGTCCTATGGTTGGGTGATGAAAGTATCGTCAATGGTAAAATGAGCATACCATCTTCTATATTCTAACAGGTTATGGGCCCACACCCCTTCAGTCAGCCTAAAACACTGGAAGGAAACATAGCCACTAGATATTGAGCTCGCTGAGGAACTGCTTCTAGGGTTACTAGTAGGAGCAGCTTCTAAAAGCACTGCAGCTAGGGTTACCAGCAGAAGCAGTTGCAGAAACCCTAACTCTCTTGTCGAGACACCTTAAGTGACGAGATTGACCTAATCTCTGGATAGATCAGTGCATCCTAGCCCAACGCATCTCCTGGTACTCTTAGAAGACCAAGACGTGAAGTTTGGATTTCTGGTCAAATATAGGGTTTGACCAAGTCAAGCAAGCCATGACGAACTCTATGAAGTCTGAGAACAAGTTAGATGGAGCTTCTAACTTCAGAGCATGGAAGACAAGGATTGACCTCATCCTTGCTAAGAATAAAGTGTTGGATATTGTGAAAGGAAAGATCGTGAAGCCAGAATTTAAAGAAGGAGAAGAGAAGGAACCAAAAAACGTTGCAACTATGGATAAGTTCAAAGACGTTGACATCAATGCCATGAGTATCATAGTGGATTCCATAAAAGACCACTTGATACCCTACATATCCCATCTTGACTCATCGAAGAAGATGTACGATGCCCTAACAAATCTCTTCTCAGTCAGAAACATTGGACAAGTTATGAGTCTGAAGAATGAGCTCCGTGACATGAAGATGAATGATGATGACAGCATAACATCATACTTTGTAAGGATCTCCCAGTTAAGAGATCAACTACAAGCTATTGAAGAGATCACTTCAGAAAAGGAATTGGTGAACATAGTACTCAATGGTCTTCCCAAAACATGGGATGCATTTGCTGCAAGCATGAACACAAGGAAAGAGTACCCGACATTTGAAGAACTTTGGACTTGTTGTGCTAAAAAAGAATCAAGGATCAATGCAAAAGAGAAACCTCAAAAGAAGTATGATGATCAAGCCTTCACAGCAATATTCAAGAACTTCAAGGACAAAATAAAGTTCAATTCAAGAAGGAAGCCAAAGCAAAGAAAATACATTTCAGAAATACAGTGCTTCAACTATCAAAAGTACGGTCACTACAGAAATTAGTGTCCTGAGCTAAAGAAAAGGAAGGAGAAACACGAAGCATCGATTGTCGAAGAAAAGGAACCTGCAAAGAAGACTAAGCAGGATGGAAGAGACTTCTACTAAAAGGTAACAACACTCTTCTTATTTTCTTGTACATATCTTGCTTACATCGTCTTTGTACATATCTTGGAAGATAATGTGTTCCAAGAAGAACTATGGAAGAACAACAAGATACGGATGAATATCATTAGATAATACAAATCATGTGGAAGACATTACAAGATAATATCGAAATCGGAATCAATCTTGAAGAGACTTGGAAAAATCAAAGACAGAAAGAAGTCAACAATTGAAAGGAAGATGGAAAAAGACTCATGACATTCTATAGAAGACAATAAGGATGCAGATGGAAGTGTGGACTCTATTATATATTGTAGAATACAATAAGGATGGAAACGGAAGAATGAACTCAGTCAGACGAAGGGAGCAGATTATATGCACGTATACATGAAGCAAGGATTAGGAGGGAGATAATCCTATGATCCATTGAAGATGATGAAATGTATATATCTATGGTAGCAGCCATGAAAGACAGTACGTGTTCAGCTCAACCACAGAAGAATACATTTTCGAGGAGAAGCCTTAAAGTATTCCTGGTTGTCCATCTAGAACCATGAACCAATGATGAAGGTAAGAAGTGGAATCTCTAGGGAATGGAATCTATAAGAAACTCCATGGACCCAAAAGTAAAAGGAAAAAATAAGGATTCCAAGAAAGAAAGGAGAACCAGAACAACCAATCATTGTATCAAGAATCACAAGATTACCAGCTTGATATGAACCCACTAAAAGAAATCAAGCAGAAGAATTGAAAGTCGTGATGAAGAACAGTGTACGAAATACTTATGAATGAAAGCATTGCAAGATCTAGAACCAGAGGTTCTTCCAGATGGAGGGAGAAGACTATGATGATTTATTGTTCCAAGTACACTAGACTTATAAGTCATTATATTATCTACAACATCCATGACTCAGAATTCCACATTAGATGAATGCAAAGAATGTTCTCCAGAGAAATTGAATAAAGAGCGTATGAAGAGCAATCTCAAGACTTTGAGGCATACCAAAAGGATACTCTTGTATGCAGATAAGAAGATGACAACTTGGCAGAGAACCTGCAATGCACAACAGAAGCGTGGTGAAGATTTCCTATAACATCAAGATGACTACTCAGAAGATCAGATCTCATGATGACAGAAGAAGTACCACATGGATATGTTCTAGTTCTCCAACTATGATATACTCTATTGTTCAAAACTACATGAAGCCTTCACAGTATTCCTAACTAAAGTACAAGCATTACATTATCCATGATGAAGTCCAGAAAGAAGAAAGTGATTATCCAATACATATCTCCACAGATGAGTAGGTAAGCATACATTTTGGTAAAGCCTCTATTCAAGATGAAAGAACTTGCATACTCAAGCTAGAGCTCGTGGAAATAACTCTCTTAGATGGAAGGGAAGATTCTCCAAACTAGAAGAAGGTACGCAAACATTTATTTTTTTAATTGAAATAACTCTCTAGTTAGGAGGGAGCATTGAAAATATTATTTATCTTTGTAATTGAAAAATAGTCCAGATTGGACAGATGCTTTCCTGTTCGGAAAGTGGATTGAGATTTCTGATGGACAGTGACTTCCCATTGTAGTTAACATGGGAGGCAGAC